>JAQJVL010001086.1:0-262941 GCA_035578905.1 Stictocephala bisonia | reverse complement strand
CCCCCGTCCAAAGCTAACAGTTCACTCACAGTTTCTTCAGTGTCCCTTCAGAAGTCGTCCACAAGTACCGCAATGCTCCTTCGTTGATCCCCACAACGAACCACCCACCGGTAACTTCTCCGTAGACCACTTCTCTATACACGGACTCTTCACTCGCACTGTAGAACTGTCTCACTGTCGCCGCAAACACCTGGGCTGTAGGCTGTAGACTCACTGACTCACTGACTGACTGACTGACTGACTGACTGACTAGCGCTGGTATCCGGGCCGTATATATCACCTGCAGGTCTCCATCTAGAAGCTTCTTGAATTCCCCTGCGTCCGAAGTTCCATGACAGAGCTGGCTCGTCAACCCAGAAGATTCTAGAAGTCCAGTGAAGAGGTAAAGGGGCGTTCATGCGTAAGCCATTGTGCCCCAAAGGTTGTAAACAAGCAGGGCAGGTGGTCAGCGACCCATCCATTACTTCCGTTTCACCGGTTCCCAGGATGGAGACCACTCTGAATGTCACAATATGTCTAAATTACAGTAAAACTATAAGTTACTTGTAAAATGTAATGATAATGTATTATTATGAAATTTTTAGTTTTTTTCATTAAAAGGTATGCTTAAAATATATGTCTACATATTTTCCACCAATTTTTCACAAACATGTCCAGTAAGAGGCCAGCTTATATAAAGCCTTCCTCGCATCACTATGTGATGTGCATAGTGAATGCACCTTTAGATCTACAAGATTTATGAGTTGTCATAAATGTGTTTACAGTTCCTAAACATTTGTTTCGTCCACACAGCCTGTAAGGTTATACATTTTGTAATTTTTTAAGATAAGAAATAACAGTTTTAAATTTTAAATTTTTGGAAAAAAGACACAACAGTCATGTATTAAAATGCGTCTACGTCCGTTGCTTACGTTTTTACTATAAGTTATTACAAAGTGTACCTTTTGTGAAGTCTATACATAGAAAAAATATGAAACAAAATAAAGCACCACAACAACAAAAATTTATGAAAACACTTAGTGTGCATGGAACTTAAGTTACATTAAATGTCTTATTACTCGTTTTGTAGGTTTATACAAAAAAGGAGAACAACAATTTAAACTTCCACCAAAAACGTTACAAATATACAACTTTAACTAACTACATGCTGAAATGTCAAATGTGTATTGCAAGCTCACATATATCAAACTAGAGTGTAAGCATGAATTTACAATCGTTTCACTGTGCTGGCACTACAATACAGATTTTAACTGCAGGTTTATATTTCCGAACTTGTTACATACTTCTAGATCTTCGAAGGACATATTACATACTTTATAACAGTATAAAGTGCTAACCTTCATGTACATAATTATAACATATCAGTAAGGATGGGAAAGGCTAATAAGGAAATCTGCCTCTCCTTAAACAAAATTGACCGCTCACTGAAAAAACTAAATTAATACTAGGCCTACATTTTTAATCAGCTGATATATTGTTAATTGGGTCGAATTCATTTATTTTATATACACTATATGCTGGTGGCTCAGTGGCTAAGGCTTCGGATTTATATCAATTGCTAAGGTTCGAATCTCTAACTGAGCGTTAGTTCGTTGAATTCATTGAAAAAAAAAACAAAGGACTGCATGCCCATATAAAACCAGCAACTGAAGTAAAAGAAAGTTATATAATCACACGCATTTATAATGTGATTTTAAATTTTTAAAAATGGTTTTAATTTTTTTCAATCTATAAATAAAATGATCACACATGATAAATAATATTGAATTACTGTGATACGATGTCAAAATGTATAATTTTCATGTGATATTAATTTCAGGAATATTGCATATGTTGAAGAAAATAACAATTTAAAAATTTAAATAGTTTTAGATAATATTTGTTTCTATATTTATTATTTCATTTTTCTATTATACTAGCTAGTATCACTATTGAATGGAATCCAATCATATGTGTAAACGTTGAAGTTCAACTTTAGTAACATTGTGTTGTGTCAAGTCCTCTTGTTTTTTATTTCTAATAAAATGCAATATGCCTACTATAAAACTAATTGCAAAGTAGACAGAATGTTTTTGTGACGGGCTCGTATAAAGACAACGTAATAAAGAGAACGGATGTGTCTAGTATTGCTTTTAATATACTCTTTAACTAGTTTAAGCCTATTACTTAAGGAATATTTCAAGACAGGTTACACAACTTTGAGAAAAGATATTTGAATACAATTTCTAACAACAGAATGTATAAGAAGTTTTAAGATAATATTAAGGAATGAGTTTATTTCTTCTAACATCTTGTGTAATCTTCTAGGCAAGAACCAATCTTCTTCACGCCTCGTATTTTATATCCTATTACAAAATACTCCACGCTTGTTGCTACGAAATGTTTTTTGTAAATAAATAAAATTAATATTGTATTTTTTAGCTTTCAACTTACTTTGAAATAGTTTAATTTATAGATTAAAAGTAAGTGAAAAGTCATGCATTTTATTGTAAAGAATGAATACAATTTATTTTATATTTTAAAATAATTTCTTTGCACGGAGCGTGTTTCAGCTTTGCTGTGTATTTTGTCAGGAATATCTCATTAAAAGATTGATTCATAGTGTGTATTTCGTCAGGAATATCTCATTAAAAAATTGAGTCATAGTGTGTATTTCGTCAGGAATATCTCATTAAAAGATTGATTCATTGTGTGTATTTCGTCAGGAATATCTCATTAAAAGATTGAGTCATAGTGTGTATTTCGTCAGGAATATCTCATTAAAAGATTGATTCATAGTGTGTATTTTGTCAGGAATATCTCATTAAAAGATTGAGTCGTATTGCGTATTTCGTCAGGAATATCTCATTAAAACATTGATTCATAGTGTGTATTTCGTCAGGAATATCTCATTAAAAGATTGAGTCATAGTGTGTATTTCGTCAGGAATATCTCATTAAAAGATTGATTCATAGTGTGTATTTCGTCAGGAATATCTCAATAAAAGATTGATTCATAGTGTGTATTTCGTCAGGAATATCTCAATAAAAGGTTGAGTCATAACAATTATTACATGTTATTTTCCTTTTTTCAATGTTTCACGATTATTACCAATAAATAAACTAGTTAACAATTATATCTTATATCTTATTATATCTTATTATATTTTTGACCCGATCGACCAAAATCTTCTTATGTCAATCGAATATCAATTGAAGTCTAGCATATTTAAAATTACTATAACATTATTTTAATAAATATCACAAATTCTGCCACATATTACTCTGGATTAATGTATCAAGAATATGTGCATAGTTTAACGATGTCGTCAACCATACGACTCTACACTGACTTTACGACTACCCTGATTAAATTCCCTATTCTTGTGTGATATATACTCTGTCTCAGAAATATAACCAACATATTATATTATACTGTATATACAACAGTCTTTTGTAATAACTCAATCTAATACACTTTTTCCGTATTTTTTTCCGAATGGGATGAAAATACGTTTATTATATTTTCATCCCATTCGGTTGCGATATTAAAATCACTCTTTGCCAGATTTCTTTGTCACTCAAAGCTATTCTGCAATATCGAACCCTTAAGAATTAACAAGTCAATTTGAACTGTTTTTTCTATTTTTTCCTAATTTTATTAAGTATTATTTCGTTTAATTACTGTTTTGTTCATCAATTTGGCATTTATCTGCGTTGTTGTTTGTTTAAAAAAAAACTTATTACTAAAATAAACCCTATCGTTAATTTAATAATTTTAACTTCCGGTACTTAGGTCCTTGGAAGTTAAAGTTCTTGGAGTTGGAATAATAATACATGTTCTAAGGGTTTTTGTGGAGAGATATGCCCAATTAAGCCTCAGTTCCCATCGCCTGCTTAGACGAGCCCTTTTTGTTTCGAGGGCTCCTTGGACCACCGATGTAACGTGAAACGGGGGAGTGGCACAGGGTAAAATTGGTATGGTTACACCGGGAATCGAAACACGGACCGAATGCGTAGCAAACCACCTCCTTAGCTCTTTTAGATACGGCCACTCCATATTGATGAGAGTTAAAGAGATATAGTCAGGTGGACCAACATTCTTTGGCAGGAAAATTAAATTCACTATGAGATTTAGCATTGTTTTTTACTAGTTCTCTCCACTTAATCGGATTTTATGTTAGTAATTTATAAAACCATTATAATTAAAGCAAATACTTCAATTTATTTTCCAAAAACTATTAAATTCTCGATATTGATAATAATTGCTTTACGTGAAAGCTACTTCGACATTAAATAAAGGTTTAACGTACATTGATTATTAACTATGTCAAGCTATTTAACATAACATAACTGTACATTAACTTGGTAAACATTCTTGAAGTTCTGCGGATAATAATAGTTGTTATAATACACCAATATAATCTGTATTTATTTGCTTCTCCCTTTACCTCCTTTTTAGATATATTTAGTTGCAAAAATTACACAAATGCAAGTATGAATGAATACCAATTTACAAATTAAGAGTTATAAATATGTTTATTTTTAAATTGTTAGTTCAAAAGGTCACGCTACAAGAAGATTTTTAATGAGAGCTATAGACAAGAAGATAAAACCAGTTCAAGTGATTGTAGAGTGAGGGAAATGTTTTCTAGTTCTCCGGAGTTGTAAAGTGGTGGTCTTAAAGTGTAAGTTTAAGGCAGTTTTATCAGGACTGAGGTTGTAACGGCTGTCCGATGGCCAATTTTACTTACGTCCTCACTTCTTTGTAGACATGAGTACAT
This sequence comes from Stictocephala bisonia, assembly GCA_035578905.1. Taxonomy (NCBI): domain Eukaryota; kingdom Metazoa; phylum Arthropoda; class Insecta; order Hemiptera; family Membracidae; genus Stictocephala; species Stictocephala bisonia. Next base: position 258,179 of record JAQJVL010001086.1, on the reverse strand, counting down.
GACATGAGTGTATGTAGATAAAGTACACCTTAAAAAGATAATGAGCATAGGGCATTATATAGTTTAAGTAGATAATTTAAGCTGACGATATTTACTATGTAATAACATTGAGCAATGAAACACCGCTTTAAAAATTTACTTCCTTACTTCAAAAGTAATTACAACATATAGTAAATAGTACGTATAACTATAAATCTATAGTTTTTCTTAATCCTCTTAACGTTTTAAGGAGCATTCTATAGTACTCGGAAACCCAAGTTTAAAAGTTATATGAATCCTTAACATTATTTCTGTTTAGTTAAAATTTGTTTTAAATGAGCAAACAGTGACCTACAGTAGCCACGAAATATCTTGAGCTGTCGAAACCGTTACTTTTCAAATGATTGGTGGTTAGCGGAGGTGAGGGGTACGGCATACGCATGGGTGGCTTTGTACTAGCCTGACGTGCAGACGTTGGCTAACGCTGCTGGTCAGCTGATTGGAGAGTATCGCTGCCTTCTTTTTGTATCGAAAGGGTTTGCTTTTGAAAATATTAAGTGCAATAATTTTATTTATATTATTAGTTGTTATTTATTTACTCTTAGCCACAAATGTTATAATTTAAATAGTAATTTAATTAGAATAACTGTCTATCTTTAAATAGATTAAATTTAATATTGTTCACAAAGTTATTCACAAGTATGTATTTCCATGCTAACTAGAATAATACGGTAGGGATCATGGTGCGCAGTAAAACTTGTTGTCAAGGACGTCCTACAGACGTATCAGCTGGTTTACCTGTTATTTATTATTGATACATTACACTTATTATTTATTGATACATTTCCAAATAACCAAACAGCCATATTTTAATTGGAATAATTGGACAAACCAATGCAACCATCTTTTAATATTTTCCTACCGTTAATCAAAAATATCAATATAATATACTCGTATTAACAATATTATTACTGAAAGTATTTGTATAACCTTAATTAATAGTTATTAACGGGTATGAACCTTCTTGTTAATGAAAACAGTGATTTAGGAAAAGCAGTTACTGATAATTACTACATTCAGTGTAACAGGTGAACTAGCTGATACGTCTGTGTGACGTCATTCACACCAAGATTTACCGCGCACCATGTGCGTGATCCCTACCGTATTATTCTAGTTACCGTGTGTATTTCCTAATATAAAATATAATTATAGGTATTATTGACTGCTTACAATAAAAACTTGAACCGTATTTATTTACTAACATAACCTACATTCTGTATATTTACTAGTGTTTAATTATTTGGTATTCCATGATTGTAATTTATTGTTCTCATTAAATATAAGACAAAGATAATAGTAATATAATTAAAGGTCTATAATTATATGATGATAACACATTATATAAACCAATTAATATGATTATAAATAAACAATATCAGTGATTAATCGGATGGATATAAAAAAGGTAACCTGTGGGTATGGTGACTTGATGTTTACAGCAATGCTAGTAGTATGCTTAACGCTGTTTATTGGTAGAGATCCCCCTCCCCGGCACTAACCGTGACGTAAGCCACAACTAGTAGACATTCCGTGGCTATTGTATGTCCTTCAGCCTTTGTATTATAAAAAGTTAAAACATTTACTGCAATATGAATTGGAACTGTTTATGAATTTCAGAAAAGCCCTTAAACATATTTTTGAATCTGAATGTAAAACACGCTGAGTGTCCATATTTTGATAGCAATAATACTATAAACTTAAAAAAACTAAACGAAAATAAGAATATGAAGCGGTTATACCGTCAAATATATAAACATATATTGTTTTCAAATTAAAATTCTTTATTAAAATACAACTATATAGTTTCAAAAATAGTTAGGCTCATAATCCATTCTAGTTAGAAGCTGTTTTGGAAGAGGTAATAACGTGTTCAAAATAATATATTTCTACAATAATTTTAAGTTCGGAAATTTAAATTTTATTTACGGATACTATTTGTTGTATGTTTAAGGAAACAATTTTAAATAATTTAACTGTGTGCTAACAATATAACACGTCTTAACCTCACCAAGTTGCATAGAACCTGCCCATGATGTTTATCTGAAGAAAGTGAGATTTACAAATTAATTTAATATAAAACCCATTTACCACTCATCAATGTTTCTCAAAAACTATACGTCCAATTGACTTTACATTTTGTACATAAGAGTACATAAGGCCCCCTCCAACCTCAGGCCTCCTCCCACTAGCCTCTAAAATTCCCATGGTATTCTTAAGGTGCTATATTAATTGATTTATTTACTTGATTAACAGCTGTTGAATATATACAATTGATTTAATATACTTGTGGTAGCATATACTTTTAAAATTAAAAATTATTGAGTACAGTAGTGTTAAATTATAAATAACATGAGCTGTTCTAAATTCAATATTAGATGAAATAATTTTTTTTCAAAAACAAAGTATTTAGTTTGACTTACTTAATTAATTTTTTGATGTTCTTGAATTTGTTGCAATGTTTTCTTATATTTTGATTGCAAGTCTTTAAACTGAAGAATACTATGTTTCTAAGAGTATTTGAATAACAATGGGAAAGTAGAGTGTTAACTGAAAGGGTTGTACATTTCGATTATATAATCCAACACATTACTATCACCGGCGAAGCGGGCGAGTACAGCTAGTTAAATATAAAAACATAAATACAATAGGAAATACATTGTTACATTAGCATTACCTAAGTATAAATTGGATTTAGCTTAGGATAGTATAAAAATTGAAAAATATACATAGAAAAGTATAAATAATACAATTTCCACCAACGTAAACTTTGATTCTCATAAGTAAATTTCAAAAAGTATATTTCACGTAAAAAACTTCAATGTGTAGTTTTATTGTTTCTTTTAACTATACATGTGGCATACAAATAATGAATACAATTTCACATATTCGTAGCAAATTCATAATTTTATAGACATTCATTCATCATTCATCTCTAAGACGCCGATCGTAGAGATATGGGCGGATATGAGAGGGAACGAATGTGATGAGTGTAGATGAACGACAGAACGAGTGTAGTCATTGTTACTATCTTAGTTTGACTTAGCTCAGAAAGGACTATTTATTAATAGCCCAATAGCCAGGGCAACTATGTGACCTACAGATTTACGTGGAATCCAAACCACGTAGTGTTGATCTGATTTTTAGCTAACTGACAAGTATGACACTCAGTTCTCTTCCCTACACAACATCCATGCCTTGTCTTCCATTCAACATTCTCTATTAGTGTCCAGGTTAATGGCAACCGTGTCGGTATTAAGAGGACCGAGCATGCCTACAATTGCCTACAATCTCCACAACAATTTGTCCCCAAGTAGATGGGTTACAGCACTGCGCCACCAGTCCCGACTATTAAGTGCAGTATAACTTCAATTGGTATCTGATATTTACGTGGAATTTACCAAATACATTTTTATTTTTTAAGTTCATTTTCTAAATAAAAGTGTTTTGGCCAGGCTAAGTTAGGCCTAAGACGCACTGGTCTTTTCTAACAATAAATCTGGCTAGAACAGATTAAGGTGACTTGCTGACCAAAGCCACTGACTGGGCAGGCGGGCTGAATGTAGGAGGGGATCCCTCACCGGTCACCCATCCAACAAACACCCAGGACCGATGGTGCCTGATATCTCATTACCTTGCGATAACGTCAGAACCCTCCGGTCAAAGCCACCAGTAAATGATTCACATAAAATATCATATTGGTCCTTGAAACCAAGTAGGCTTGATAATGGTACAGAACATTTTAATTTCAATTTATACCGTACCTAATGATTACCTAATCTAGCTAGACCTTTTTCAAAATTGTCTTTAAGATGTATTTTTAAAGGAACATTCCCAAATGTAAATTAATACTCGGTATCTAGTCTTTTAATTGAAACCCAACTTAAGCAAAGTTACACTTTACTTCAATTCACTTGGATAACACGTAACAGCGGCTGATTAAATAGAAACACGTTAATACGAATTAGTCTAACAAACCAATATGTGAAAGTTGCAAGCCACTCGGTACAAGTTTCAGAAAGACTGTTGTAACATTTAAATTGAAATAGTTTCCTAAATCAGGACTTAATTAAATCCTCTATTGTGCTCTAGTCGTAAACTTTATTTTGTTCAGAAGTGGTCCAACAGTTTTGCCTTAAATGAGATGACAGGAACCAGATTCTGTATAATTGTTATAGCATTAATAACAGTAATTAGATTAGTTTGGAATAACATTTTATTGATTGTACTGGATGACCTGATTCCCTGGCACTTGCGAGAAAAAAGGAGCAGAAAACTCTGTGAACATTATAACTTGATGTTTGCTTCAGGAATCCTTTGATGAAAATTCTTTGGCTTCGGCTCTTTGTGTAATTTCATCATATTCATAAATGTCACCAACCTCTATGTGAAACTGGCAGCTTTAATAAAGTAAAATATCACATATTGTTTTGTTGTGTTGTATTAGTTTTCTACAAAAAGCCAATATTTTGATGAAGTCCTCAGGTTTTATGGAGTTTCTGGTAATTAATTTAAAATAAAATAGTGATATTTCAAAGTTTATTGTATTTACATATTTTTCCATTGGCAAATTTATTTGTTGTATTGTTTATATTATCTAATTATTTATAGTCAAATCTCGACATATTTCCTTTAAAATTATATTTGAAGTTAATAAACATAATTTTTTTAGTTTACGTATCTTAAATTTTAGGTTACATTTGATAATCCTCTCTAATAATAAATGACAATATTTCATACAATGCTGTTTCTTCTGACAAACCAAGAAATGAATTGTTATTTTACAACACCATTTTTAGTAACATTGAATTATAATTTATGATTTATGATTACATTAAATCGTAAGCTGCATTTTTATGGAAGTTCGTTCTTCTTTTACTTACATTAAAAAATAAACCTTTAATAAAAATGAATAGTATATAAAAAAGCCCACTAGTATATAAGATTTGTGTGTGAACGAATTTTTGGTACAGAAGTATTGTTATTTTAAAACCACCCCTGTTCCCTTGTAGTATCAGGAAAACTAACTTAGATATGAAATGTTCTTCCAATACACTTGAGTTGTTTACTTCTTTATCACTCCTACCAACAAGTAATATGGCATATAAACAATATATGCCGAACAAATTATAAAAATGAAAACATTACAAAAAGCACAATATATTTTATTACATATACAAAACAAAAAATAATGAAACTTTGCAGGACCAACTTTGCAAATTAACTTCGTCAAAGTTAGGACACATGCATGTTGTAGTATTAAGGTTGGTTGTTTGAAGAGCAAACACGAAAATACATGCAGATTTTATCGGCCGAGATCAAACTATTTTCAACTCGTTTTCAAACTACTTGAAACTCGTACGTTTACAGGACCTGAATACCCTAACTCGTTATAGAGCTTTAAAGTTTGTTTGTTAATGACAAGTGGTTTCTAAATACATCTCGTTATTGGAAATTCAAAGCAACAGTAATCGCTCAAAACATTCAATATTACTTATGTATTAATTATACGATTCGTGTTTCATCACAATGATAACAAAATAACATCGTTGTCACGTTGATTGATTGATACAATTACAATATACCATTTATATAATAATAATATGTTTATAACTAAGTTGAATTATATTTTTGGAGATGATAGTAATACAAACTGTTTAAATGGAAGCATGTTGAAAATGTATAACAGGTATTATGGACATTTTTACTTACTAATGTAGATTTTTTTACTTGAATATTTAAATATTTTTTCCTCAGCTTTCCTCTTCTATGAGAGTCCCAATAGACTTTTTCGTTAGTATCTCGCAAACCAAGAGTGTATGTTTGAAAAAGCTATACTTTTAAGAAGTCAATTCAATAGAATACTATCTATCAGTAACTAAACTAACTTTAGTATATACTTACTTAAAAATATATTTAAGTATTTTTATCCAAGAAATAACAGGAAAACAGATGATGGATACGTAAGCAGCAATAATTATCTTCAGACAATATTTATGGCCAGTTTATCTTTAAAATGGAATAGACATATTACTATAGTATCAATCGTTTATAGAAATAAAACTAGATATATATCATAATTATGTACTGTATAGTTTACAAAATTATCTTTTGTAAAAATATAATTACTTACTCTTACTTACTTACTTACTCCTGTGGCCACTCAAATCCAAGGTGATTTTTGGCCTCGCCAACAAGTTGCCTCCACAATCCTCTATCCTCTGCCATTTCGATGTCTCCACCAAGACTTCTCACATCCTGTTCCACTTGGTCATCCCATATTATTCTTGGTCGTCCTAGAGGTCGCCTTCCTGCTGGTTTCCCCATCCATACCCTTCTTATCATTTTTTCTTCTTCCCTTCTCCTCACATGACCAAGCCATCTTATTCTTCTACTTCTTACCACCGCCACAATATCAGGTCTCTTGTACAGTTCTCTAAGCTCTCTGTTCTTTTTTATTCTCCACACTCCTGATTCATAGGTAGGTCCATATATTCTTCTTAAAATTTTGTTTTCAAATGTAATCAATCTTTTTTTGTTATACATTGTTAGGGTCCACACCTCAGATCCATATAATAAAACAGGTTGTACAATAGCTATATAAGTTGTACTTGAGGCTATATAAAAGGTATAATTACTGAGATAAAATCCATTAAAACTCCTTGAGAGAAAACAATAATTTCTTTCTAGATAAATAAAACAATTGATTGCAAGATTCCATGACCTAATAAGAATTATTTGCACGTCATAATTTAGATGATGGCAAATAATTTACAATATGCATTTCATTATTTAAAACCAGCAAAGTACGTAAACTGACAGTAAAAAATATACAAAAATTAAGTGTTGTTGCAATTTATTCTCTAATCAACTACTGTATACTATTAATTAAAAATCCATCCTACAAACTCTTATTTGGAAATTTGTAATCTCTCGCAAGGATACTTCAATACAAGTTTGTGAATGACTCTCACTTTGATTCTTGACGTTACATTACTTAATGTCATTAAAACTAAATTAACGGCTTACATCTTTCGAAATAAAAAGTTAGTTTTAGAGAAAACGCCGAATCTATAAAACAGGCATGGTTTTTAAATCATATCATCTACTAAAAAAGATTATCTAACCTGTTTATGGTCATTAAAGGTTTTATCAACGCAGCATTGTATTAAAATGTATGAATATTAAGATGTTGTTGAAATTTTTGGAAGGGCTAAAATATATGTTTTGCTGCTTTCTAAATAGGCGTAAACAATCCTCATTTTAATAATAAATTTTACGTAAAATTGTTTTATAACATCAGTCATTATGACTTATTTTATTACATTTTGGCCAGCATTATAGTTATAATTTACTATGTGGTGTTACAAATATGAAAGTTAATTGTAAGTTGAAAACATAAATTTTAAAAAGAATAACTCTCATTCTTAAAAATTGTCATTACCATAGAGTATTTTAACGAAGAAAAATTACATCATATTTAAAATTTTGTTTAGAGTTTTTTTACCTTTTCACCTAATAGAATCATAAAAATGAATTTTATAAATTTTTTAAAACTATTTTTGAAAAATAATTAGAAAGATTTCTCTAAATATTTATCATATAACTACACACGAATCGTTGACATATGAATGGTTCTTATGGCCAGCAAAAAGTTAACCACCAAATAAAACTTCTTTATTTACATCTCTGTTGGAGAAACGGCCGATGGTCAATCGCAAAGGCCAAGAACATTATAAAATAATTAATAATTAATTCAACATAGATCTAGAGTTGTCTTGAATTCTAATAAATGGTTCATCAGTATTGTTTGCTACAAGTTAAAATAATAACTATACTACAAAGCCCACGTATTCAAATTCAGCGAAACGAAAATTTTCTAACATGAATAACAACTACTTTAAATTTTAATTTGGTCCGTTTTTTATATTTTGGTAAAAAATGAGCTTTCCGTGGACAAAATAATCTCCCCTAAATATCTAACTTATTTCTAACCCCTACAAAAACATGCCTACAGTATATTTTTGAAGTTAGTAAAAAGTGTACGATTACGTAAATTTGTAGTAAATTCAAATAAAAAAACATAAACTAGGAGCACACATTTAGGGTACCGATAGAGTTGCATATGTCTTACTTAGTTTACAAACCCTCACGTCTAGGTTGTTATTTCTTACTTAAATGTCCACACTGAACTACTTTAAATAAATTTAGAATTCAAATTTTGGAAGCCTAAAATTCATATTTTTCACTTTGAACACTCTTAATCATAAAAGTAATATAACACGTTTTTTACGTGGAATTCGATTCTCATTAATGATACTCTTAATATTTTAGTGAAATAAGTAAAAATAAAAATGATACATTTCATGAAACATTTTTCTGGAATTATTGTTCTTAAAAGACAAAATAAAGTTTTTATGGTTTTCAAATTCCAGAGAGAGATTTCAATTCTGGTACTAAAAACAGAAGCAAAGAAACTTTACTGTATGACAAGCATTATAAATTATTTAGTTTTCTGAAATGAAAACATTTAAGGTGTAAAACCTTAAAACTACTCAAACTTTTACAGAGATTACAGAGATTTTAAATATATTAGTTTCTTTCCTTTAAAAAACTGTACCTTTGTTTTATAATCATATTGCATTTGAAATACGAAAACACTTTATTGTAAAGTTTTTATTTATACCTTTAAAAACATTTGTCATATACCTTAAAAATTGCATAAAACTACGAAATATGCAATAGTGTTTTCATTAATCCTTAATAAATAGAATATTTTTAGACTCTCTATTAAAAAAAAAACATGTGCTTCAACCTAAGAAATGTTATACAGTGAACTATAGTTTATTGATCGCTGTAAAAATGTCGCTCTTTTTAACTTGTATATACTTGGAATTGGTAATCCTCCTCTAATCCTGAGTGTGAAGGACAGCTCTGGACGGGAAGTGTAAACTGGTCAAGAGACGACTCCCTCCGAGACTTCAAATAGACAGGCAACGACGTCCTTCCTTTTTAAAACTTGATTAAGTTTCAGAAACTTTTTTGTCACCATTATTCGTATTTGAGAGAATACTTTGGACATATTAAAAAGTTAAAATCTTATGTTTTGCGTAAGAAACTACTTACTTATTGATGTGGGATTTATTTTAATGTATAACTATTTAAATAAAACGAATATAATAATGTATTAGAGACAATTAAAGCAAAATGTTATTTACAAATCCATAAAATACAATCTCTTTAAAATATTTAATTTATTAAAATAGCATAAACAAGCTTTGGTGCATTTTGTATGATTACACTTCTTAATTGTAATTATTTTACAATAAACAAACTTACCTCAATTTAGTGCTGATCTTGCCAACACTGTTATTACATTTATTTATTTACAATCATAATGTCACGTGATTTTGGTTTTTTATTATTACTATCATTTTTTACTATATTTTATTATTACGGTCAGTTTTTAAAGCGAATTAACATAATGCACTAAAAAAGTGTAGTAATTGATAGCATTGTAGCATATAATAATTAAATTTGGTAATTCACACTGTAATGTTTTCTTGTTCATGCTTTAGTTTCACCTCTTGTTCAGTCTCAGGCCGATATCTGGCGTGGAACTACTACATTATACCAGAATACCAGATTAACTCACCCAATGAAACAAAAGCTCGCTCAACGACGCAATAATTCCAACGAAGATTACTCCTTCTTTTAAAAACGTATTATGACTTTGTAGTCCTGTCACCATTTCATAAACTATTACAGAGAAGGTAGAACAACACGTTACTTAAAAATAACGTCATCAATCTCATAATAGCAGTGTTACTTTACAATATGTTCACCATACTCCACTCGCAATATATTTCACAACTATGTATGATATTTAGACATGTTACGTTCAACTAGGATATCGTATATACATTCATACATGAACATAATGCACATTCAGCACATTCAAAACAAACAATCCCTATAAAACAGGTATTCCTATTTTTTAGTTCGTAATAATAAAAATAAACAGATCCAACGAATTGGGACAAACTTTCTTCTATATTAAACACTATCAAATCAAAACTTTGAAAATTACGATTTTGATTCCCAAACAAGTTTTTTTGCCAAAACTCAAAAACTAGTCAAGTTAGAGACGTGCGGTTTTTACTAAAATATTTAAAAACGTAAAAAATGGTCTGGAGGGAGATATTGGATAAATACATTTACAAACCAAATTCCATACAATGTAATCCTTCCGTATGGTCTCCAGTGCAGTGCACATACATACACAGACACAATTTTTTTTCGAAAAAACCTCTTTTTCAGGGGACCCTAAAATGGATTTTTAGACCAAATTGTACAAACATTATTTCTGTCAGCATTATCACAATACTTTCGCTATGCTAACGCATATAGGAGAAAGTAAAAATGGGTTATTTATAAGTAAGATTAATTGAATAGGGGGATATTAAATATATAAAAAAAATTTATTACTGCAGAATGAAAGGATATTAAATAAAAAACATAAAATAAAAACCTTATAAAAGTAGATACAATGTCTGTTGCAGAAGTAGTTTTACAGTGTTGGAGATATTCACTTAGTCTTAGACACTATATTGTACTGTAAACAATAACTGGCGTTGGTTTAAGTTTTACAGTCGTTTTATCAGGCCCGATATGCGTTACGACTATTCTGTAATGAGTTTAACTCGTGACTTTTGTCTGTTTTCTTAATTATATTTGTAATTCAAAAAGTTAGGTATAAATCTCAAGAAGAACGTTTTAAGGGTTGCAATTAGTGGGCTTTGGTGGAATATATAACCAATAAAGCACGTAAAATGATGTTATAGATGTAATATAAATATTTATCATAAAAGAATTATTTTTCAATTTTGTTTCCAACGATTTATAACAACAATGGAAAATCCAGCTTATATTTAAAAGAATGCCCAAAATGAGAGGTGTGGAAAAGGAATTATTATAAGAATTATTTTTAATGCTTGAATGATACCAAGGTACATTTACGTAATATCAGAAATATTCCCAGTTTCAAAATGAAAAACTAAGCGTAGGCTACTCACAGCTGGACAATCGATAACTGTGAGAAGAAAGAAACGATCATAAAAAAAACACAATATCTTAGGTGACCGTGGGAGTCTTAAGGATAACTCCGCAGAACAAAAACAAAATTCTTGTACTGCCTATATAGAATTATGGTTACAAAGTTTCGCTGAAAACAGTATTCTTGTATTTCAATTAAAAACGAACAAATAAGCGTTACTGAAAGATAGACAGACAGAAATTTAGATAAAGCTCGTTTTGTATTGTAATAATAATGCAGTGTAATAAAAGTGTAAATACGCAAAACGTGCGGTCTTTCAATTAATGGACAGACAAAACCCATATTCCTTACATACATAAGTGTTTAAGTGATTCAATTAATTGTTCATAAAAGTATTTTTCAATTACTTATTTTTAATTGAATTAGTTGAAAAAGTAGTTCAATTACTTATTTTTCATTGCAAATTGAACATCACATAATATCTCAGTAATGATGTAATATTGTAAATAGTCTATTTCTAAACCACTTGTATCTGAATGTCTTCTAGAATTAATGATAAAGTCTCTTATGTCAATGGAACTAAGTCAAGGAAACTATATTGTAAATATAGTTATAGTTACAATATTGTCAGATCATATTACAGAGTTCGTTCAATGTCACCTTGAAACGTCCCTAAGTGACTCGAGATTGAATCTTCTTATAAAAGACTGAATCAAGCTGTACAAAATAAGCTTAGCTTGCGTTTTTACTGTGTATCTATTTCATAAATTTAAATGATAATATTGACCAGAAAATATATATTCTTTTTACATATTGAGATTAACTAGAAAAAAATTGATATTTAAGTTTTTTTTTACCAGTCTATATAGTAGTATTGAGAGAGAAAACTCGTAAGTTTTAAATAAAGTCTTAGTAAACGTTTATTTTTGGTCAGTCAGTTATTGACAGTTTTATGCATGATTGGTGTGGGATTGATTTTGATGAATTAAAATTATATTAATTCAACAGCACCTTCAACAGATACTTAGTTTTATACAGTTTTTCTATAACTAGTTTTTACTGAGGTTCAAGGAGTGATTCAACAGTAAAAATCTATACAATCTTATTGAGTCAAGGGGGTTGTTTGAATTCTCAAAAAATGCCAAATTAAGGGTCTATAATTTGGCTTATAAACTGTCTTGGCAGTCTGGATACAGTCACCTTTATTTGCAATTTTAGAAAAATATTTAAAATGTGTTAACAAAGGAAACGTTACAGGACATATACACACGTCGAATGTTTCAGCTATGTTCCTTATATTCCTCAAAATGAAATATTAATATTACAAATCCTAAAAAGATCAAAAGTTAATTCTTACTTATTTGGACCGTGGAACAATCCATAACAGCAATATTGTTGAAGAATAGGTTTATTTTTTTAAGTAAATCCCAACATTTAACACATGTCATATGCCTAAAATGTTATTGAGGCATATAACATTAGTAATTCAATGGAGTTTTATCGTATTCATTAACAATATAGATTTAGGCCTACCTATTAATTGGTCACTTAATGCCCCTTAAATCCAATGAAAGTTTAGCAAAATTCAAATGTTTATTTTATTTTTTACATTTACTCTGATGATGTTAGATTTGTAATGCTTGATATGTTTTAAATCCGTAATTATTAAGATAAATGGCAAAATTATTTGTTATAAAGTTTTTATTTGCAAAAATTATTAAATCAGTAAAAATGAAATAAAAAGCCACTAAAAATTAATTACGAAAATTTATTCTAGTAAATAAATTGATAGCAATGGAATTAAAAAAATTGATTTAAAAAAAACTGTTCTAACTAAATAATCCAAAATGGTATCTCTGATGTTAAATAATTGATGTTATAAAATAATATAATCAAACTGTCGAGTCAATTGTAAGTATTATAAGTTTTGTAATGGTTTAATAAAGATTAATGACATACTTAAGTTGTAATTTGTGGGTGAAGTAATTATTAAAGTGCATTTTAATTATTGTAGCCTTCCTTGAAGGCAGGACTAATTACAAAATGAGGGCAGCCTCAGTGGCGCTACTCGGGAAATAATTGTCTTTCCTCAAAAATAGGATAATAACGTGTTTAAAATTGTTGTAGCGTAATTAGAAACTATTGAGTTTAAACTATTGTAGGGTACCTAATACTAAAAATATATACTTTTTTTTTTTTAAATATTACTCTGCGAAGGCTGAATATCTCTATCAAGTTGATGTGTTATAAATGGAAAAATTTGAAAACAGCATAACAGTTTGAAAACTGATATTATTACAACATCTAAAGCATATTTATAGATAATTTTAATTTTCAGTAATCCAATTATTATTAGTTTTTTTTTCTTTTTTCTTTTTTTTTTTTTTTTTTTTTTTTACTGTAGAATTTAATCATTTCTAAAACTTGTCAAGAAATATTGTTTGTTTCTAGGTATATTTTATTCCTTGATTATTTTAAATACGTAAGTTTAATTCCACAACTCTACTTGATGTGAAGGGCCAGATATTCAGGGCTTATAAACGTTAAATCGTGACGTCACAATTCTATAAGATGAAAACCAATAAAGTAAATATCTTATTGGTTGGTATTAACTCAGTACTACCTGAAACTTTTTATTAAATTGCAACTATGATAAGGGTGATATAACTGGAGACAGGTTTTACATAACTTCAAATTCTTAGTATACAATTCATTAATATTTTCATGGTAAAATTCAATGTTAGTAAATAAACGTAGTTAAACGTAAATACATTAAAGTATACAATAAAATCATTTATAGTATTTAAATTATTTTTCTTAAGCCGTGATACACTTATTGTTAAATATAAAATATTTTAGTTTATAGTTATGGCACAAAAAACTGTGTCTGATTGTCCCATAAATATTTGATTGTACATGGTGAAGATTCAAAGTAATCATAAAAAACATAAATATATGGTTTCTGTAAAATAACTTCCTATATTATAATCACATATTTAGTATATCACACATAATAACATTTTCTTGAAAAAAATAATAGTAAAAAAAATGATGAGTAGTGATTGAGATGGGAATTTGGTGGGTGATATTTGGTTTGAGAAAAATGTTAAGAGATGATAGATTGGAGATTTTTGTACGTTGTTTGGTATTATTAGTTTTTTGTTGTTTTTTTTTTTTCATTGCCTCATGATGAATGTTTGCTCTTTGGGGTGTCGTGAGACCGTAAGATGTGTCTCATTTGAAAAGTGAGGGTTTCGTGGCCTCCTGGAAGATACCTTGTGATTACCTCTGTGAGGCCATGAGACCTCCAAAATGGGTATTTTTATAATTTATATTTTTTACTTTGATAGGTTATAAGAATGTGAGATAACACAATTTTGATTCCATATTACAAATGTTTGGCCCGACAGAAAAACAGCTGAAAAGTGTCTTGGCAGCCAACTTATTAATACTTTAAAATGAAAAGGTTTTTTTGAAACCTAAATAATAAAAATAAACAATCAGAGAGTTGATTGAGAAATGGTAATTTAAGACTTTAAAAGTATCCATGATTATAAATAAATATAAAAATAAGCATAATACCCTAATAATAAAACCCCTCAGTCATATACAATACCTTTATTTTTGTCATTCTAAAGTTATTTATCACATGGAACTCGTCCATTTTCTATAAGTCAACCTTTAATATGTCTATATTGTTAGCATTACTTAACTTAACTTCCAACTTTGTTTTGTAGAGTAACACTGCATAGTTAAAAAAGAACACACGGAAACTAAATTTGTATGATAATTATTATTGCGTAAGTTCCTCGTTTCTTACAAGAACCTTCAATATAAGCTTCAAGAAACTTTGTTGGTGAAGTTTATATGACAATTACATCACAGAACTGTGACTTAACTAAATGCTTATATGAGCTCCAATTATCAACGAAGTTATGTTCAGAAGTTCTTTAACTGTTTTTCCTAAAACATGATAACAGGAAATAATTGTTTTCAAATTGTTTAAAATACTAATCTTTTTAGACTGCATTTATTACATTCTATTCAGTTATCATTATTATTTATACATTAGTTAAGTGATTTTTGCTTTTTTTATTTCTGAATTATTTCTCATAACATACAACTATAATACTGAGAAATAAGTAAACAATGTATTTATTTCAAACTGTGTTTAACATAAGGATGACTGGAGTGAGTAAGTAGGTATGGTACAGTTAGTAGGAGGAACACATTGTGAAAGGGATAAGGTAAGTTGTATCTGGGACAATTCGTTTCCGTAAAAATCATTCATGCATTTTATTATGATGCTAATAGTAGTGCTAATAATGTGAAAAAGCAAATAACTGAATCCCAATACACACCAATAAAGGTTTAATAACGTAAAAAAGCAAATATTTAAATCCCAATACACACCATTAAAGGTTTAATAACGTAAAAAAGTAAAGAAGTAAACTCCAATACACACCAATAAAGGTTTAATAACGTAAAAAAACAAATAAGTAAACTCCAATACACACCAATAAAGGTTTAATAACGTAAAAAAACAAATAAGTAAATCCCAATACACACCAATAAAAGTTTAATAACGTAAACAAGATATATATTTTATAGTGACTCACTCTAAAACTTCTTCATAAATTAAGAACTCACTCTAAAAATTCTTCATAAAAATCTTCATATCTCTGTTAACAACATAACAGGCAGTTCCTGGAATTATGCCACAAGCTGTAAAAAGGTATAGACTATTATCTATAACATTATATAACATTTTTCAGATAAAACTTTGAGCAAGAGATCAATATCAAATGAAAAAAGTAGCAAGTAATATGAAATATAAATACAAAAGTAAGAACTCCACCCTTGTTGCAATAATATACGATCTTAGAAATGAATTTATCATAACAAGACATACTTTTATTCTCTTAGCTCTTCTAAAACACATCATATGTTGTGTCTAGGCTTTTAAAAGACGTATAATTTAATTTCTGACTATGAACCTACTCCACATAATAGACGTTTTAATGTCACCGTTTTTGGAAATATTACATAAAAGGTACATCCATAACCAAACGTGTAAGTGAATTTTAATACGAGTAGTTTTGAAATATGTTGACATTGACAATGTCATTAAATTTTTTTTATTATTATTATTATCTTTTATATACTTTTAAACCCTATTGTACATGTAGTTTGATATATACTTACAAAATGTCTTATAGTTTTTAATTAATAAACAGAAACAAGAACCAAACACAACGTTTTGACAGGAATAACAAACTTCTGCCGTCTTCAGGTGTACTTACTAACTTAGCCTACATCTAATTTTTTTTTTTCTTAACCCATACTAAATCAGAAAATACTTAATACTACATGCTAGAAACTAAAGATTACTGTTGTAAGTCAACAGTTCTTAGACAATTATCACACATAACATAATTATACAAAATATAATACACATTATGAAATACAACAGAAATGCAAAATATGAAAACAGTAAACAAAACACAGAGCAAGTTATTACATAGACCAAATACTCAATGACATCCAAAAATAAATGCAAAATATGAAAAAATCAACAGAGCATAGATCAGGTTATTAAACAGACAAAATATTCAATGAGACACGAAATAAATGCAAAAACATGAAAAATTCAACAAAACATAGATCAGGTTATTAAATAGACAAAATATTCAATCTATCCAACCGGCTTCCAAGAGGAAGGAGACCTCGCACCACTACACTCACGAGATCAACTCACCACGACCGTCGTAGATGAACGGTTCGTTGAAAAGTGGTAAAATATAATTTGAAAAAAAAAAAATATTTTTAAAAATATTTATTTCAAACAATTTATTTATCATTTTATGTTTTTATTGATTCTAGTACCAACGTTATGTGATGTCCATTGAAGCTACATTTTTTCTAATGGGAAAAACAGGCGTTAATTTGTTTGTTTATTTGTTTATTTATAAGAAACTTCACTCTCTAGTTCACATGGGCTTGCAAACTTGTGCGTAAACTTTATTCAACGAGTGAAGTACTGATCGTTGGCTCAGTGGGGATTCGAACCTTGGATACTGCCCTCCGCAGTCCGAAGCCTTAGCCACTGAGCCACCACAATAGTCATAAAGAGATAATAAAAAATATTAAACAATAAAATGTTAACTATCTTTTCCTAGTGCATTCAATTCGGGATAAATTCATTGACAAAGCTTACAATAACTCTAAAAGTTATTCAAGCTTTATTTTGTAAAGGGCACTTAGTAGGTCTGACATGCGACCAAAGAGTTTAGCTAAGTATTTTTCTGACCCATTACGTTTTCAAATGAAGCAGAAAGCTTTACGTTTCCTTTTTTAGAAACTTTGTCAGTTTTTAACCCCACTTTTCTTTTTTTTTATTAAATGTCTGGTTATCAATATTCAGTAAAACAGTTTAGCTTACTGTTCTATTTGCAGTTAAAGAATATAAATTTGTATATATTTAATTTCCGTAATCAGATTGTATACTATAAAATTTAGTCGTCAATACATGCAATTAATAAATCAATATAACATTTTATTTATCTGTTGTTAAATTTCCCTTCTCGCATGTATGATCGATTTACGTCTGTATACATAAATCTAAGATATAATTTATATAGTATATGAATTACTTATATTTCACAAACATATCATACACAAACGTTATATGACTTCAGATTTATTAAAAATAAGTATTGAAATATATTAGGGTTTTGTTACTAATTTTTTACTGAACAATATTTTTCATAGCGTACTAAGAAACGAAATACGCGTGGGCTGGATTAACCACAATTATTATTTCAATTCATAACCTAATTTTTGTTATTCTGAGAGAATATACATAGAATGTATCACGTCTTGGGGTTGCAACATTAAACTAAAAAAAAAAAACTAATTACATCACTAATTGATATCAAAATGACCATATAACCTTTTTTTAAATATATAAGCTATAGAAATATACAGTACAAGTAAACGTCACACAGAACAACAGTTATTACAGTACTTATATTGTAATAACTGTTGTTCTGTGTGACGTTTACTACAACAACGTCACACAGTTAAAATGGTAATATTTTTTTACATTTTGTGCTTACACAAAATGTAAAACAATATTACAATACAAGTACAAAATGCACAAAAATATTACAATACAAGTACAAAATGCACAAATATTATGATTATCGATTTCAGTGAACCCTTTCCTTCTTTTCTGAATCCCTCTGGTCTGAGGAAGGTGAGCTTTGTTCACTGAAATCGATAACCATAATATTGGTGCATTTTTTGCTTATATTGTAATAAATTTTGTGTTCTGTGACGTTTACTTGTACTGTATATGTACTAACACGTACTATGCTAATTAAAAAACTATTTATAAAAATATGTTTTTGTTGTAGGTATAAATATAATCAAATTTGTTAAACAATGAACAAAATTTTATTTGTTGTAACTTTATGACAACAAAGCTTACAAAGTTTAGTGTTTGGATAATGTGGAATTAATTTATTTACATCTATGGGACTTAAGTCCAAAATAATAAAGGTTATGGTATTTCCAAATTAGCATGTCAAGTACTCTGATGCAGACTCATTGCAATACACGTTTTTGAGCTATTTTCAAATTGGTTTATAGATGTCTTAGTCTTCCTGTCTTTGCTAGGGCAACAATCTTCACATCTTCCTAAAACTCTTCCTTTGCCTCTCCCTCCAATGAATTTAAAGTGTTTTTCTTTCACTTGAATAAGTTGAAGCGAACACATTGAATGTACTCTATGTGAGGCTTCGTCGATTCTAACTGCTTCAAAAATACTATACTCTTAATATTATTTTCATGAGAAAAGTTGTCGTTATAAATTATTAAGGTATTGATAGCAGTGATGTCCAGAGACCAAAGAGTACGGTCAGTGATTGAAATTTCTGCTAATTATTTATACTTCCGATGCACAATTACATATACCAAATTTGAACTGCCTTGGTGCCACTAATCTGGAGGAATTTCATTTACCAACGTTTATTAATGTATCATAGCTTGTTTATAGATGAATAATTAGGAATATGTTACTTTAACTCGTAAGTAAAGTAAAATCCAGTGCATTACCACTTCAATAAACTTTAAGATTGTACGTTTTCTTTTTGCTATGTAAACTTCCTGGAATAAGTAAGAACACGCTAAAAATAAATAGGCTCATGAGCGTTCCTCTTAAAGTTCCTCGTCTTCTACAAGAGGTTTAAATACAAATTACATGAAATGTTGCTGGCAAAGTTTATATGACAATTAGGCTCAAAAGCAGTGACTTAATTAAATGCTTACATGTTCTGTCATTATCAACGATGTTCTGTTCAGAATTGCTTCAACAGTTCTACCTCGATCGACTTTACAGGAAGGGAAGATTGTAATCTTACTTAACAATATATTAATAAGAATTAAAACTGTATTTGTCTCATAAAACATAATTATGCAAGTTTACCGTCTCTTACAAGAGCCTTCAATACAAGTTTCAGGAAACGTTGTTGGCGAAGTTTATATGACAATTAGGTCCTAGAAGTGTGACTTAATTAAATGCTGACATGTGCTCTCATTACTAACGAAGTTCTGCTCAGAAGGGCTTCAACAGTTCTGCCTTGAATGAGTTTATAGGAAACAAAGTTTGTCACATTCGTGGGAGACTTTGTACTGTAGATTGATATATTTTGTTTACAATGCATTAATTAAGTAACACGCTTGAGGATACGGATATTTTACTATGTGAATAATCAATTAATCGTGTGTTTGATTTTTTTGTAAATCTTCAACTGACAAAATAATATTGTAATAAAGGACTAAGATTTGATAAGTGTAAAATAGATAGGTTTTATTGGAGTAGGAAAATACAAATTAACTTGATATTGAGGCTTTTGAGGAAGAATTTAATGTAAGTTTGGGCAGTCTTTATTTCAAATTAATAATATATCAAAAGTGTAGTTACTCTATTTTTACTAAGTAAAGAGGAATACAACTTTTAATTTCAACCTCAATGCTGGAGATTTCTTCTATTTGTTCTGTCATATGGGCGTCAGTCTCTGAGCGGCTGGTGGTGCAGGCCGCCCGCTTCATCCTAGGTACGGCGCTCTCTCGCCTCCGCACTGTCTCACAGTAAGTCTGTAAGCTATCTGGATGGATATGTAATAATTTCATTGACAGAGGAGTAACACAAAAACCGTGAGGTCGTTCTGGCTGTTTTTTAAATAGTAAAAGACACATTTTTACCCTTTCGTAACATTTTATACAAATTGATCTTAAAGGTTTAAACCTAGTGTTCTAATAATGCTTTTGACGTTTTTATGATGTAATATTTATTATATATCTGTTTGTAAATTATTTTCCCATCTCAGTTTACTATAATAATAATAAATTGGTTCCATTATCTACACACCTGTTCAGATGCCTAATTTTCCCCCTTCCACCCACCCACCCATAAACGTATTAAAACATATGCTACAATAGATGAAATTTAAGTTTCTAAAATGTTTGTTACGTATGTTGTGCATACAATTAACTACCTCTACAGGAAGGACACAATTGTAAATTGTACACAAACTGAATGGACGGGCAGTGTAACAAAACTTCACAAAAATTGTAAGAGAGGTCCTATCTAATCAGGTGAATTTAGAGCTAAGGAACCCTAAATAACACTTAACCTGGTGACCAATGTTACATGTTGATAACCTACCCACCCATTCACGTAGAGAAGTGATGACCCACCCAAACACCTATACACGTAGAGAAGTGAGTAATATATTCATTGGCCTAGAATATTTTACTATAGAATAATTTCAAGATAAGTTATTAGATTGTACGCCATTAATTATTTGTTAATCCTAGATATGGACCTACAAGGCATGTGCCTGGCTTCTACAACTGAGTCTAAATTTAAACTAAAAGTGTTATCTAACGTGCAGTCACAAACATACCTTTCATCTTGCAATTAAACACTTTTACAAATTCCCAGCTTACATCTTATAGCTTTAATGATTTTTATAAAATTATTTAAAACAGAACTATATTACAAATTTAGAAACTAAAATTAAATGGGAAATTGTTAAACTATAGGAGGTAAATTTATAAAGGTAGTAATTTATATATAAACAAGGAACAAAGAACACTCCAGTTGCTTGTTTATATCAACCAACACAGAAAACAATTTCGTAGAGCGGAACAAACTTTTCCAATTTCAGCACCTTTACATATATTGTAGGCTGTATGCGGACTGTATACAGTGTAAGGTATGTATCAAGATTGAATGTTTTACTTTTACCCCACATTCTCTCATTTTTAGCTTAGAGTTTATATTAAATAAGTATAAAGCGTTGGTTTTTTATTTAGTTTAAAATAACTAACCATGAATATATGGCTTATCACATGTAATAATTATAATAATATATGTAATTGACAAATATAATGTAACATCTGTGTTCTGCACATTTAATATAGAAACACATTGAAATAATTCTAAGTCTAGCGGATGCGTATTTACTTGTAAATTAAAAATATATTGGAATCACAACATAACCAATCAAAACAACAGTCTCCTTATGTGTAATATGTTAGAGTAAAATAATAATTGTAAATATATAATGTTCCCATTATTAATTAGAACGTAGATTGAAATACAAAAAAAATACAATTCCTAATATATTATCCATTTGGAGGTAGTATAGGGTAATTTACTCTTTAATCACTACTCACGGTCATAATTTGCATTTCACGGATGGTGGTCCCCATTTGTCCTCACAAGAGTAATGTCATGCCTTTGCTAATGAAATGGGCCTTAAATAATGGCTTGCATCTAGATAAATGTACTGGGCACTTTATTTTAGCTGCTTCGTTTTAAATTCCCTTAGAACGTCTAGTTTTATTAACTGATATATAGTGGTAAAATATATACATTGGTTAAAATATTCTTAACCTTTTCGTCAATTCCAGTCTAAGATCCTTGCAATGTAAAGAAAATAATAAATAAAACAGCTATTAAAACATATGCTACAATAGATGAAATTTAAGTTTCTAAAATTGTTGTTACGTATGTTGTGCATAAAATCAACTACCTCTACAGGAAGGTGTAAATTGTAAACAAACTGAATGGACGGTCAGTGTAACCAAACTTTACAAAAATGTTAAGTGAGGTCTTACTTAACCAGGTGAATTTAGGGCTCCTGGTGACCAATGTCTTAAAAATGGCTTCAGAACCACCATAAAAAGACCGGGCAGATGGGCTGCTTGCAAGGACGGGATCGCTCACTGGTCACTCGTCCAAAGGACAGCCACGCATTTGTTGCTTAACACCGTTATTTTGTGATCACGCATTATACGAATACTAGTACCACTTTATATCTAAGTTTGGGATTTACCTATTATTAATATATTAGCATATTTTTGTGTCAGACCTTCCCATGTAGAAAAGATTTAACAGCTGATCCATTATAACCCATTTTAAACAGCCCATACTTTTCAATTCATTATTAGCAGCCCATTCTGGACTAAATCAGTCTTGCTCGACTCTTCCTTTCCACCAATCATTGGCTGTTCAGTCGTGACTAATAATAGTTACACTGGTTCTAAATTATAAATTGACTTTCCAAATGGTGTTCTTATACATTTCAATCTGATAAAACGCAAGTTTTAAAACAATGCGACTAAAAGGTGAGGAAGTAAACTGTATGATATTTTTCCCCTTTTCCATGCATAACATTCCATTTACAGTAATAATTGCAGTAATAATAACAACAACGAAATCAAAAGGCACAACAATGAAGGAAATACTGTTAAGGCAGAAAGTTTGCCAATAATAGAAAACATATTTCCCAAATAATGTATCGAACATAAAATGTATGTTCTGATAATATTGTAAAGGAACATGCATAAAGACATTTTCTAATAATAGCTTTTTGTCTTAACGATTTTATCATTTATTAACATATGAATGTATTCCTTCGTAAATCCCTCTGGTCTGAGGATAGTAAATGTAGCTTACTGAAATTAGTATCCATTATATGTACATTTTGTACTTAAGTTGTAATAAACGCGTTATGTGACGTTTAGTTGTATGGTATAAGTTAGTGCTGTACGTTGTACAATTCCTAGTTGTTTTATTTTACTTATTATTTACGTTTGGTAAAAAAAAATATTGATAGGTACCTTTCTTTAACGGAGGTAAACCATAGTCCCTTATATCTAAAGCTTACTGAGTGGAATAGATTGATTGGGAAAACTTTAGTTCAGAGAGCCTAAAGCTAGATTAACTGGACCTCAACCGTACCTGGTATGTCGAAGCCTACTGATATAAACCAGTAAAGTATTTATGAAAAGCTCTGTTTAAAAGCATATATAATATGTAATTTTATTTCCAATTAAGAATTAACATTTAAGAGACCTAGACAATGTCTTGTAGCTGCTTTGATCATTTTGCACGAGAGAACTCAGTGATCACTAAGTGATTCTCAATAACCATGCAACACATATACTGTGTATGAATGATTTATCCACAAACTTAATAATGTGACTTTATTATCAGCTTAACAGTATGTATTTGAATAAATTTTAAAAGTTACGAGACATAGTTAACAAATAATTACGACACAAAGACTACAAGAATTTTCTAATAATCTCTACATCTTAACACAATTAGATCAGAAACAAAAAAATATAGGAAGATTGTTGATTTATATTATATTTGAGGTACACTTATTATGAAATGAAAATAAAATGATTTAATACTTTACTGGTCTCATAAAACAATGACATATAGGGGAAGCCAAAATATTAATTTCCACAAGGATTAAGAAACATTTAAGGCATACAAAGAATGAAGATAAGGAAAAGTCTGCAGTTGATAAACATAGTACAATAAGTAATTATGGAATTTTATTTGATAAAATTTGTAAAGTCCTTGCCAACATCCCATATTACTACCCGTCAATCATTGGAAGCTATAGAAATATATAAAAGAAGAAATAATTTTAATAAGGATGATAGTATACGGCTTCCAAAGACATATACTACGCTTGCTTTTTACACCCATACACATGCAGTGGTATTGACCATACACCCACCCATACAAATGCAGTGGTATTGATCATACACCCATACACGTACAGTGGTATTGACCCACCCACCCATACACGTACAGTGGTATTGACCATACACCCATACACATGCAGTGGTATTGACCATACACCCATACAAGTACAGTTGGTTATTATAAGTATGTAAGACTTTGTTACATCTGCCAAACTATAAAACTTAAATTGGTACAACTTGTTAACCTTCAATACAAGTGCACGTACAGTAGTATTGACCCAACCGGCCACCTATACACGTACAGTAGTATTTACCCACCCGCCCACCTATACACGTACTGTAATATTGACCCACCAGCCTACCTATACACGTACAGTAGTATTGACCCACTCGCCCACCTATACACGTACATTAGTATTGACCCACCCGCCCACCTATACACGTACAGTAGTATTACATAAACCATTGTATTACGTAAGACAATGGGACGTAAGCCATTGTCCCGCCCTCAGTACGATTGTCCGTGTATGGGAGGGCGGGTAGGTCAATACCACTGTATGTGTATGGGCAGGTGGGTGGGCCAATACCACTGTATATGTATGGCTGGTACCACTGTATGTGTAAGCAGGTGGGTCAGTACACATTAATGACACTTTCTAAGGAATAGTCGGCTTTAGTTTGTAACAATGACTATAACAGCTGTGATATTGTTGTCTCAAAATCACAGGGTCCAGAATTGAGACAATATCACACCTGGAGTGCTCAAATTCATATTCATATTCATATCTTTATTGTCATCCATCAAGTTGTACATGCATTGACAATGTCATTGTATATAATCTAAAGTCTTATATTAAAAACATGCGTCATTCCTAATATTACAATCTAAATCACTAAAAGTTAAGATCGCTAAGGTCGTGCAAATACATTTCATCTAAAGAATAACAGGCTTTACTTTTCAACCATTTCGTTAAAACATGCTTAAAATTTGATATGCTCACTGTTCTAGCTGTGGTAGGTAACTTATTAAACAGTTGCACACCTTTATACATATGTGTTTGTTGTGTTTTACTAAGCCTAAAATTCCTTATATCTATGTTGTTCTGAATCCTGGTATTGTGCGAATGTATCTGACTTCTTAAATTAAACATGTTAAGGTTTTCTTTTACAAAAACCAATGACTGCAAAATAAAAATGCAAGGAAGCGTGAGTATTTCAAGACTTACAAAATCATTAGAAGTGGCTTACACGAATCTGTAGATTTGATACTCATAATGCTACGGATAGCTTTCTTTTGGGATTTAAAAACTTCTTTAACTCCAAATGAGTTACCCCAGAGAATTGTACCATAAGAAATGTGAGAGTGAAACAGTCCATAGTAAGCGGTAATGAGCACATTACGACTAACACACAACCTTAACTTCCTGAGGCAAAATATAACCCTTGATAGACGAGAGCAAAGAGAGTTAGTATGAACTTTCCAATTAAGCCCTGGGTCCAAACTAATGCCAAGCAACTTAACAAATTTTCCAGGGTCAGATAGCCGACGTAAACTAAAAATAATGTCATCTGTTTTATTATCATTAACAACTAAACCATTTGCTTCAAACCAGAGAACAGCTCTTTCTTTCATATAATTAATAATGACCTTATTGAGTTCAGAATTGCTGTTTGAAGTCAGTAAAGTTGTATCGTCAGCATAAAGAATAGTTCTGTCAGGCACAAAGTTAGGAAGGTCATTTATAAAAACTGTGCACAAAAAAGGACCCAGGACAGAACCTTGGGGAACCCCACTAGTTACATGTAGAAGACTGGATCTCTGATTCCCCAGCTTTACAAATTGATAGCGGTCAGACAAGTAAGAAGATAAAAGTGATAATGCATTGCCTTGAACGCCATAATAATACAATTTTTCGACGAGTTTTTCATGATCCACCAAGTCGAAGGCTTTGCACAAATCTAGGAGTAATGTTGAAACTTCTTCTTTATTTTCAAATCCGTCATTAATAAATGAAACTACGTTGTTCACGGCCTTAATTGTTGATAAGTTTTTTCTAAATCCATATTTTTGAGATGACGATAGTAAATTATTTTGTTCAAAATAGTCCACTACTTGATTTTTTAATATCGTTTCAGCAACTTTTGATATAACAGCAACCAAAGCTATAGGACGGTAATTGTTACAGTTATTTAAATCTCCTTTTTTATGTAATGGAACAGTTATAGTAACTTTAAGGCATCGTGGATAGTTTCCTTCGACCAACATGAAGTTGATTAAGTGAGTAAGAGGATATGATATTTCATTAATTTTGATTAAAAAATTCGAAAGACCAAACACATCTTCTGATCTGGAGTTATTTAATCTATTTACAATACTATATATCCCAGGAATGCTAACTGAAGACCATTCAAATGAAGGCAAGCCATCATTTTTAATTTGTGACGACCTTAACATGTCTAAAGAAGTAGCCGCATCATAATTAGATTTTGTTGATTGTGTGGTTGATTGTGGTGGTGGAATTTTACTAACATTAACAAAAAATTGATTAAACTCATTAGCTGTAATAGGTATATTCTGCGGTATACCTTTGTTTGGCAACCGATCTGTTAGTGAATTAATAATAGTCCAGGCAGCTTTACATTGATTGTTTGACTCAAGAATAAAATTATCATTAGCTCTCTTTTTGGCTAAGTCTATTTGTTTTCTGTACAATTGTTTAAGTTTCCTGTGAATAGGCAGAAAGTTAGGGTTAGATTTACATTTTTCATTGCTTATGTCTAATAGCAGCCTAATTTTACCTAGGTATGGAGTAAACCACTTTTTATTCTCATTCTTTTTATTCTTTTTACTGTCACGCTTGAGCTCTTCTATTTTTAATGGGCAGTGCTTATTGATACTACTTGATAAGATATTCACAAAAATCTGAAAAGCTTCATCAACATTTTTAGCTGATAAGAAAACATTATGCCATTCAATTTTACATAGTTCATACTTAAGCCTATTTATGGTGGATTCATTTAACAGCCTATGAGTGATTGTTGATGGTTCACTACAAGGATCCAATGGTAAATGTTTTGATACTCTGTTGACATTCAGAGACCTAACTTTCAAAAGGAGTGCACTGTGGTCAGAAATGAAAGGTTGAATTATTTCAAAGATATAAGTTGATGGATGCAAATTAGATATAAAATTATCGAGACAGGCTGACATCCGAGTACGTTGAGAATTTAAACAATAACAATCGTAAGACCTTAGCATATTTAAAAAATTTGATACAAGTCTGTTACTACTTCTAGGGTCTAAATTTAAGTCACTAGCTACTACTACAGTAAAAGTAAGATATTTTCTTATATTGCCAACTAAATCCAAAAGTTCTGCCAATTTCTCAGTAAAAATGTCTACAGATGAGTCTGGTGTACGATATATTGACATAATTAGTAGCTTTAGTGAAGGGAGAGCAATCACAGCTGCCTCAAACTGTTTTAGCTCACACAGGATTTCAACATTTACAATGTCATAAGATACTGATAAGGAGTCCTTGAGAAAAATAGCACTCCCACCATAAGGTATAGTTCTGCAGTAACTCGCGGCTAATTTGTAATCTTTAGGTCGATATACGTTCAGTTCTTCCTGTGTACACCAGTGTTCATTGACACACAATACATCACAATTTGTGTCATTTAGTAAAACTTCTAGAGAATTTACTTTATTTTTTATTGATTGTACATTTAAGTGTAATATTATTAAATTAAGATGATTATGTTTATTCTCATGAGGACTGTTATCAAGGTCTAACAGCTTTACATCTCTGTCTATGTGAACAGTTTAATTATTGACGTTTTGTGAGTTGTCACATATACTATTACAAGTATTTACTGTGGCAGAAATTATTTCTGCTTGAAGTGGAAAAACTACATCCTTGGAGTCACTGGCACTAAAAAAACGTTTGGACTAACACATTCAGTGGAATTCTGCCACTCGGAACTAGCACTTAACTTCTCCACTTGTTCAACCTCAGCTTATCTACTGGCATGTTTCCCTCAACACTGAAAAATGGGTTCGTGGTTCCAATCTTCAAGTCTGGAGATCGTTGCGATGTTACCAACTACAGACCCATCGTAATTCAATCCGTCCTTAGTAAGGTATTTTGAGGCCTCGTTTTGGACATAGTGCAGCCTTTATTTAAACATGTCATAATCGACGAGCAGCATGGTTTCGCCTCAGGTCGCTCAACGGTGACAAATCTTCTCTCACTTCAGTACATGGTGATGGAAGCCTTCAGCCGCAGAAATCAAGTTGACGCCATCTACATTGACCTCAGTAAGGCCTTCGACAAGATCAACCATCGTCATCTTCTTGCTAAACTACAAGGCTATGGTTTCACTGGCACAATGTTGGAATGGTTTAGAAGCTACCTTATGGGTCGTTGACTCACCGTGCGCCTTGATGTTAACGTCTCTTCGAGCTTCGCTGCTAGTTCGGGTGTTCCGCAGGGGTCCCACCTTGGACCACTCCTGTTCTCCATCTTTATTAATGACATCAAGCATGCCTTCAAGGTCCCCTTTCTGCTCTTCGCTGATGACATCAAGCTGCTAGTTGAAGTTGGATCACACCATGACTGCCAGCTCTTGCAGGAAGCCCTTGATGGCGTGCTGGACTGGTGTCTTAAGAATGACATGGCTATGAATCCCAACAATAGCAAATTGATCACGTTCAGCAGGAATTTAAACACATTGGTAACAAACTACCTTCTCGATGGTAACCTGGTGGAGAGCTGCAGTACCATCAAGGACCTTGGTGTTCTCATCAACTCTTCTTTTGAATTTGGACCCCACATCAGCAACGTCTACGCCAGGGCTTCGCAAATGCTTGGATTGGTCTCCCGTTCTGCAAAACATGGCTTGAACACCCACGCCTCTACGATACTGTACAAGTCCCTCGTCCACCAGTTACTCGAGTATGCTTCTATGGTTTGGTCACCATATCAGCTCGGCCATATTCACCATCTCCAGTCTGTGCAAAGACGTTTTGTCAGGTTCCTGGGATGTCGTGCTGGTTTCAACTTTCATTAAGTCCCAGTCGAGGAGCTGTCTGCTACACATGGTCTTCAGAGTCTTGAATGTAGGAAGCGGGTGGCTGACTGTATTTTCCTATTCAAACTCCTCAATCATCAAATCAACTGCACCTTCTTGCTGGGTACAATTAGATTCCACGTTCCTACCAGAACTACTAGACATCAGCGTCTCTTCGAACATGACCATGCTGGGACCAACTACCTTCGATTCAGTCCCACTCCTCGACTTATGCACTTTGGGAACGAGATTGGCTCTTCAGTTTACCTCTTCACCGCAGTCGTGGGAGCGGTTCGTCGAGCGGCCGTCGATGGAAGCCTGATCACGTGATGTGTCTTCTACCCTGGCCTGTTTTTGTTTTTGTTATCTACCACTCTGTATTAATTTTTTTTCATCACTAAATTCTCACTTGTAACTCTCTTATCTGTCTTTTAATAAATGTATGCAAAAATTTAAAAATAAAGTTAAAAAAGCATCAAGAAAAAGACAGAAGAGAGATTCATTTGGTTTATATATAATTTTAGTCATAGGCTCAACTGCACGTATTCCTGTTCTATCATAAATGTTAACGCATTTTTTTGTAAACCGTAATTTATTAGTACACATTATATCTCGTCAACGTTCATACATTCAATCATTGTTGTTACTTGTACATGTGTATTATTTATATCTTTATGTACATTGTTATTGCCAACGCATATTTATTTCTCGTTACGTTTACATATTCTATCGTTGTTGTTAATTTCATATAGTTATTTATTCATTGTTATTACTTGTACATACATATATTTCGTTAATAATCCACAAATTAATTGCTGTATTTTCGGATTTTGCTAAATATTTATATTTTCGATTGTTACGTCGTCTAGTTTGTAAATAATTATTCTTTCTGTAGCTGCTCACTATTTTGCTGTACTGTATTATGACATCTTCTCATAGACTCTATTGTCAACATTGTTGGCCATCTTGATATATGTATTCTAAATATTGTAAAATGGTGTATGCCATTGGTTAATAAAATAAAATAAAACATGATAACCAATTTTAAGTAAATTGAAATAAAATGGAAGAGTCAGCCATATTGATTTTCTTCGGCCAATGACCGTAGGTCACGTGGGTCGTGCCCCCTCTCCAGCATACCTGCCAAACCAGTCCGTACCCCACCACCTGTTATAAAAGCTGGAAGATCGTTCGCCGATCTCAGTCTCAGAGAAACTACAGAGGATGCTACATCACAGTATGGGCGAAACGTCTGTTTATCTTGTAAATATTGTAGATAGTACCTTGACGCGGTTGTTACCGGAAAATATAGATTCTATTTATGACACCGGCCCCTAAGTTCTATTACACCAAACCATTCTCTCTCTCTTACACCAAACCATTGTGGACTGTATTTAACTATCGTTTTTTAGCAAAGTATTCTTGAGCTACCAAAACTAAATGGTAATATATTTATCTTAATTCCTTGTAAAATGTATAATTGATATATAACTAACAAGGAAAAAGTTAATTTTATTTACTGAAATCAAATGCAGTCACAAATTCCAATT
Source organism: Stictocephala bisonia (assembly GCA_035578905.1). Classification (NCBI taxonomy): domain Eukaryota; kingdom Metazoa; phylum Arthropoda; class Insecta; order Hemiptera; family Membracidae; genus Stictocephala; species Stictocephala bisonia. The sequence continues at coordinate 227,387 of JAQJVL010001086.1, read as the reverse complement.
TTGTCTATTTTAAATAATGATACATTAAAAAATACAATAATTAAAAAAAATAAACCTAATTATCTAAAACAAGCCACGTCCGGACATACTTTTTTTGGCTCCAAGGATTTTTATTGTTAAATTTTTATTAGGGTTTTCGACCATGATAAATCAATTTGCACCGGTCTCAAACCTGAGAAAATGCCTATTTCTGCCTTTGAGGCTCCTAGACTTCCCGTGTATCACGACGAGGCTGTACAGTAGAATATGACGTCACATGGGTGAAATCAGCTGATTTATTTATTCTATTAAATACTGGTAACTAAATCGACCAATTGCATGGAAGCATTCAGTTAAATAGAAATCAATTTATTTATCACTTATCAGCTGGAATTGTAATTTAGGAAATTAGGACCGTATTTTTGAGTTCACTTGTGCCATTTAGCACATGTGACGCCATGGGAGATGCGCGTGATACCTACCGTCTTCCTTTCTAGGTAACATGGTTTCCGTGTGTTTTGCTATAGTTACTTAGCAGTATAATGTTATTAATTTTGCATTTTGCAGAATTAGGTTAACCCTTATAAAATCAGCGTTGTTTGCCTGAACTAACGTTATCGACTTCTAGCAGAAAAACTATATGAAACCATAGTCCACTTCTAGAAGAAAGTGGGTTATCAGATTATAGGTATTTATCTCCTAAACCACATAGTCCCAAGTAAAAAATATGCTCAAAACCTCAAACATTGGGTAATGTTAAATTAATCCACCCAAGTAGGGTATAAAATTATAGGGGTTCTTATCTTAATTACTAATATACCATCAGATTTTAGAAAAGACTCTGTTTATGAGCTCCACTGACCCAAAAACGAACATTCAGGGTCAAAATGCTTAAGAATGATAAGCACCAGCTGTTCATTTGTCATTGGGCTATTAATTAATGACACTTTCTAAGGAATAGTCGGCCTTAGTTTGTAACAATGACTACATTCGCTCATCTACACTCATCACACTCATTCGAAATCCATATTCGCCCATATCTTGACGATCGGCGTCTTATGAATAAATAAATAAAAAAAAAATAAAAAGAATCCTTGCAACGCCGTAGGCCGATCTTCGCCGTGATGCCGTAGGTTGAGTTACACAAGGGGGCCAATGTAGCAGAGCGCAAGGCCGTAGGCCGAGTTCCACAATGGGCCTAAAGGTAAACGTGGAAGACGTCCGAAACGAAATTTGAGCAATAACCTACAAAGTAGAGCAACAACATTCGATCCTCAGGATCCTCTGGGAGATATGGAAAGCTGTACCACTTCAGTTTGCATGATGCAATTGAGTGAAACTCGGTCTCCCGGTACTATTTATAAATTGAAATCAAAATATTGAAGCAAATTGGGTTTAGTAAATAAATTTGATAATTCCAAATATTATTATGAATTTATTTGAATTTCTTTTGTTTATAATATATCAAAAGTTTTAAATGTTGAATTACCACCGTTTTCGAAATGACACAAGTTTGTTTATTTTCAAATGAGAAAGTACCAAACGTATGTATGTTACAATAAATCTGTTCTGTTGGATTTTGTCCAGTAAATTTTTTATTTTTTTTTTTATTTATTTTTTTTTTTTTTTTAACATATATGGACAGACGTTATACGATAAGATAAAGACCCTAAAGTTATGTTATTTTTTTTAGTTTCTTTTGACCCAACGAACAACACTTCGAAGTCTATAACATTAATTAGGAGACATATTTTATAGGTATTAAAAATGGTAATATAGGAAAAACCAAAATACTTATTTTAGTATAAATGTGTCTGATAGTTCTCAAACTAATTATTACAAATTAATACTAAATCCATCCTACAAACGCTTATTTGTAAAGTTGTAATTTCTCACAAGGATACTTCAAAACAATTTTGTGAATAACGGTTACCTTGATGTGGCAATTAGTTCCTGTCATTGAAACTGAATTAACGAATTACATGTTTCGAAATAACAAAATTTGTACAGACGTTTAAGATTATATCACTTGAAACAACTTGAGCTTGTTTACATGTAATTAACAAAATATTGTTAATACGTTTAATATCTTCTTTAATGTTCGAAATGTTTAGTTTGGGTAAGGCTAAATATAATTAGGCCTAAATAGTAAACTAGTCAGTCCTGTTATTTTAAAAAAGATTTTAGATGTGTTAAATTATATATTTTGCCTAATACCACAGTTTATTCTTAAAATTTGCACCTTAAATCACTTCAAAAGTATTGAACATGTCAAAATGTCGCTAACAAACTGTTCTTCGATGAATATAATATTTTGAAGTTTATTTTTATGTTGGGCGAAATTGAAATAATGACTAAAATTAATAATTCTGTTCTTGATATGAATATTGATATTTTTAATGAATGTTTCCTTGCTTTAGTGTAAAAAAACCAACTCAGAAACAGAATTATGTCCATAATCCACTCGTAGATATCTTGATAGAATCCGCTTATATGCTTGTTTAGCCTGACTCGTATTTTATTTGGGTGAATTAATTTATTTTATTGACCAGATTGAGTTTAATTATAGCAGAGGAGTTTGTGCCTGTACAATGAGAGGAACGTTTGATATTAAAATAAAAAGGAAACAACCTATTTTAGAATACAAAATAACTTTTATAATATAATTCAGTCGTCAGTTTTGGCAAGTTGAAGAATATTTTCTCACATTTAATCTTTAAATTTAGTCAATAAATCATAAATTACAATTAGCGAAGGGATCTATTACATGCGTTACATTTAAATTAATTTAAAATACATTTTGTTTCTATTTAACAATCTTGTTTTATTATCGTGGAAAATAAAACAGGAACGTCATACTTATTTCCGGATTGTATGTTGTATGAAAAAAAAAACAATGTAAATAAAGAAGCTTGTTTTAGTTTAAAACAATGTCTATACACTATACACAAGTTCAAAATATTTATGAAGACAAAACAGACATATAAAAATACATGTAATGTTCCTTGTAATTTAAACTCTCGCTTGGGAAAAATCACGCAATGACTCTTGTGATTTTGGAGTAACAATCACATTTAACCCCCCCCCCCCTTTAGCTACAATTATTTTAATAAATCTACAAAAAATATTTTGATTGCTTAATATCTTGATTTAAAATACATTTTCAAATTAAAGATACACTTTAGAAACAAAACTACTGTGAACGATTCAGTTATAAATAATTATAAAGTTTCATTCCGAGAAAAACAATTTAATATACTCATGTTTTATTACTATTTGCTTGGTTTACTTGTTTAGTTGAAGAAATGTTGAAAATAGGACACAGTTTCTATATAAAACGTTATTTGATTAAATTTGACTTTTGTATTCATGTATGTTCCGAACTGTATTTAACTATAAGTTTAAAAGGTTTTACATAAGTTGGTTAATTTTAAAACTATAATCATCGCAATAGTTTTTCTCAAATAAATTATATGTTTTTGATACTTAAATTGCAAATTGTATAATCCAACATTCAAAGCTATTGCTTTTAGTATTTTATTCCGTAACTATTAATATAATTTTGGTTCAAATAAATATAGAAATATTAGCATTTATTAATAATAACCAGAGTTGGTGTAGAGTCCCCTCCCACCGTCAGTAACACCTCCCACATACGTATTTGTGAGGGCAGGTGTGTGGTTAATACTTTAATGTTCCACTGTTTGTGTCTTCACTCCCTCCCTTAAATGTACGTGGCATTCAAACACCCGCCCACCCACATACACACGTACGTTAGTATTGATCCACCAACGTATTCATAAACGGTATTATTCAACAACCTACTCACTCCTACAGGTACTGTAGTATTCACCCACCACATATACACGTACGTTAGTATTGATCCCCCAACGTATTCATATATGATATTATTCCACAATCCACTCATCCCTATTCATACAGTAGTATTCACCCACCCACATATAAACATACGTTAGTATTGATCCACCAACGTATTCATATATGATATTATTAAACAATCCACTCATCCCTATTCATACAGTAGTATTCACCCACCCACATATAAACATACGTTAGTATTGATCCACCAACGTATTCATATATGATATTATTAAACAATCCACTCATCCCTACACATACACTAGTATTCACCCACCCACATATAAACATACGTTAGTATTGATCCACCAACGTATTCATATATGATATTATTAAACAATCCACTCATCCCTACACATACACTAGTATTCACCCACCCACATATAAACATACGTTAGTATTGATCCACCAACGTATTCATATATGATATTATTAAACAATCCACTCATCCCTACACATACACTAGTATTCACCCACCCACATATAAACATACGTTAGTATTGATCCACCAACGTATTCATATACGGTATTATTCAACAATCCACTCACTCCTACACGTACAGTAGTATTAACCCACCCATATATACACGTACTTTTGTATTGCCCCACCTGTATATATGTTAATGATAGTATTCGCCTACACTCCAACAACTCTAAGGAGGCACTCACGATCCCTGGTTTACGAAACCAGTGCTCTGCCACTGAGCTAAGGTACTTGTAGTATATCAGTGGAGATATCAATATCTTTATAAATAACTATATAGTTTAATTGAAACTGTCAGAAGGAAAAACTATTCCTGTACACCCTTACTGTTTACATTACCTTAGCAAAGCATCTAATTAGGTTAACAGCTAAGTAGCTTAACTTCAAGACATACGATCTTTTCTTAAAGACATCAATGTTGCTTAACAGGTAGGTTTTGAAGCCTAAAGATTTATCAGCTATTTTTTTTTTTTTTTTTTTTTTTTTCTTATAAAAGGAGAGGCCGATCTCCTTCCTTAACCTTACTCTGACCATTCCCCATAGACCATTGATCTGTGCGAGGAACTTATTCAGTCAGAGTAAGGGGGCGAACCTGTACAGTACAAGGTGAATATTACTGATAAATCTTTTCAGTCTATGCCGGATTTGAACCAGCGCTATCTCTAACCCAAGCTCAAAGTCCTGACGCCTTAGACCACTCGGCCACCGGCTCGCCCAATCTGAACACCAGCTAACTTATATAAACTGTAAGCTAATTAAAATATTTACGAAATGAATAATCGTTACGTATTGTGTCACTTAACTCAGAAAATCCCATTTTTTCGAAGGGAACGAAAATACAAACTGTTCCAAAGTTTAAAACTGTCTAATAATGATATATAAAATATTTTAATGAGTTGCTTCTTTCTGTTATTAAAGCCGTATACTTTAAATTATAGATGAAACGTGGAGTATGAATTTAGGAATCTTGTAAGATGACCATTTTCATTCATTTAATTCCAATGACAGCAATTAGAACAGTTCAATGGTCATCTACAATCAGACACTTAAAGATAATGAGACTTATAGCTGTTTATATAGTTCCTATAATTTGTAATAGTATAGTGTATATTGATTATATTTACAGGGTATATTCAGCATATTGTTTGCATCACAATGTAAATAATGCCTCTAGTAGTATCGTAGTAGTGTAAAGACCGTGTTAATGCTAGCAATAAATATTGAACAAATAATGTAAGACTCAAGAAAATGGTTAAAATTAACGAGTTTAAAGGAAATTAATTGTTTTAATGTAAAATTATTATTAATCCTTTTACTATTCAATGTCGGTTTATTGATCCAGCAGATAATAGCTATTGCATTGCTGAATGCCGGAAATAAAGGAATAAGGATAACGAAATTTTCAAATACATTTGCACCTCTTCCAAATGCACTTTTCATAGAGCAGAAGTACGTTTTCTAGAGGAGAAGTATACACATAGGTGAATCTTTTTAAAAGTTGCAACGAATAAAACTGGCCACACAAATAAAATTCTCATTTCCAGACAATAATACAACGTTAGAAACAGGGCACCACCATACCCTATTCCATTAAATGATACAATCATAGAAATATTATGTAACCAATCATATTCATAAATATTGTAATAATTACTGTAATGGTAAACGTAGGGGTATTATTAATGGATGTAACCCAATTTTAATTTGTTCGACTTAACTTTTACATTGATCTTATAAGTGTTAATAAACTGTTAACTTATTTAATAAAAATAAAATATTTCGATAAAATCTCTCTCTCTCTCTCTCTCTCTCTCTCTCTCTCTCTCTCTCTCTCTCTCTCTCTCTCTCTCTCTCTCTCTCTCTCTCTCTCTCTCTCTCTCTCTCTCTCTCTCTCTCTCTCTCTCTCTCTCTCTCTCTCTCTCTCTCTCTCTCTCTCTCTCTCTCTCTCTCTCTCTCTCTCTCTCTCTCTCTCTCTCTCTCTCTCTCTCTCTCTCTCTCTCTCTCTCTCTCTCTCTCTCTCTCTCTCTCTCTCTCTCTCTCTCTCTCTCTCTCTCTCTCTCTCTCTCTCTCTCTCTCTCTCTCTCTCTCTCTCTCTCTCTCTCTCTCTCTCTCTCTCTCTCTCTCTCTCTCTCTCTCTCTCTCTCTCTCTCTCTCTCTCTCTCTCTCTCTCTCTCTCTCTCTCTCTCTCTCTCTCTCTCTCTCTCTCTCTCTCTCTCTCTCTCTCTCTCTCTCTCTCTCTCTCTCTCTCTCTCTCTCTCTCTCTCTCTCTCTCTCTCTCTCTCTCTCTCTCTCTCTCTCTCTCTCTCTCTCTCTCTCTCTCTCTCTCTCTCTCTCTCTCTCTCTCTCTCTCTCTCTCTCTCTCTCTCTCTCTCTCTCTCTCTCTCTCTCTCTCTCTCTCTCTCTCTCTCTCTCTCTCTCTCTCTCTCTCTCTCTCTCTCTCTCTCTCTCTCTCTCTCTCTCTCTCTCTCTCTCTCTCTCTCTCTCTCTCTCTCTCTCTCTCTCTCTCTCTCTCTCTCTCTCTCTCTCTCTCTCTCTCTCTCTCTCTCTCTCTCTCTCTCTCTCTCTCTCTCTCTCTCTCTCTCTCTCTCTCTCTCTCTCTCTCTCTCTCTCTCTCTCTCTCTCTCTCTCTCTCTCTCTCTCTCTCTCTCTCTCTCTCTCTCTCTCTCTCTCTCTCTCTCTCTCTCTCTCTCTCTCTCTCTCTCTCTCTCTCTCTCTCTCTCTCTCTCTCTCTCTCTCTCTCTCTCTCTCTCTCTCTCTCTCTCTCTCTCTCTCTCTCTCTCTCTCTCTCTCTCTCTCTCTCTCTCTCTCTCTCTCTCTCTCTCTCTCTCTCTCTCTCTCTCTCTCTCTCTCTCTCTCTCTCTCTCTCTCTCTCTCTCTCTCTCTCTCTCTCTCTCTCTCTCTCTCTCTCTCTCTCTCTCTCTCTCTCTCTCTCTCTCTCTCTCTCTCTCTCTCTCTCTCTCTCTCTCTCTCTCTCTCTCTCTCTCTCTCTCTCTCTCTCTCTCTCTCTCTCTCTCTCTCTCTCTCTCTCTCTCTCTCTCTCTCTCTCTCTCTCTCTCTCTCTCTCTCTCTCTCTCTCTCTCTCTCTCTCTCTCTCTCTCTCTCTCTCTCTCTCTCTCTCTCTCTCTCTCTCTCTCTCTCTCTCTCTCTCTCTCTCTCTCTCTCTCTCTCTCTCTCTCTCTCTCTCTCTCTCTCTCTCTCTCTCTCTCTCTCTCTCTCTCTCTCTCTCTCTCTCTCTCTCTCTCTCTCTCTCTCTCTCTCTCTCTCTCTCTCTCTCTCTCTCTCTCTCTCTCTCTCTCTCTCTCTCTCTCTCTCTCTCTCTCTCTCTCTCTCTCTCTCTCTCTCTCTCTCTCTCTCTCTCTCTCTCTCTCTCTCTCTCTCTCTCTCTCTCTCTCTCTCTCTCTCTCTCTCTCTCTCTCTCTCTCTCTCTCTCTCTCTCTCTCTCTCTCTCTCTCTCTCTCTCTCTCTCTCTCTCTCTCTCTCTCTCTCTCTCTCTCTCTCTCTCTCTCTCTCTCTCTCTCTCTCTCTCTCTCTCTCTCTCTCTCTCTCTCTCTCTCTCTCTCTCTCTCTCTCTCTCTCTCTCTCTCTCTCTCTCTCTCTCTCTCTCTCTCTCTCTCTCTCTCTCTCTCTCTCTCTCTCTCTCTCTCTCTCTCTCTCTCTCTCTCTCTCTCTCTCTCTCTCTCTCTCTCTCTCTCTCTCTCTCTCTCTCTCTCTCTCTCTCTCTCTCTCTCTCTCTCTCTCTCTCTCTCTCTCTCTCTCTCTCTCTCTCTCTCTCTCTCTCTCTCGTATATTTACCAAACTAATGGATTCAGAGTGAGTAGTTTTATAGTTTGTTTATAATGACTACTGAGTAATTCGTTTTTTTTATGCTCTAGTGCATATTAAATCTACTTATTACCGAATATATGTGAATAAATATACTCCCAAAACACCAACAAAGTAAACATAATATTAGGCAGTAGTACAAAATTGCTTTCTTGAACAATTTTACTTCTTATCTGGGAGATAAAAGAGTCTGTATTGGCCAATTGGGAACGGTAGGGTGTTGTTTTGAAGGCGGGAAACAATGTTTGTGATAAACCTGTAGTTTTATAGAGCTTAAATATATTTGAAGATATAGATTTGAAGGCTCTAAAATAAAAAAAAAACTCAACAAGATCGTAAATTATTAGAGTTTTATAGTAGATAAAAAAGGAGAGTTTTAGACTCAAGTTCGGGCATCTTCGGGTATCTTCGGCTATCTTCGGCTTTTGGACCCTAGACGACGACCACGTTCGGCTATCTTCGGCTTTTGGACCCTAGACGACGACCACGTTCGGCTATCTTCGGCTTTTGGACCCTAGACGACGACCACGTTCGGCTATCTTCGGCTTTTGGACCCTAGACGACGACCACGTTCGGCTATCTTCGGCTTTTGGACCCTAGATGACGACCACGTTCGGCTATCTTCGGGTCACGTGACCACCCCGAGCTCTGATTGGTCGAGAGCGGCCACCTGCCGGATCCAAACGTTATTGATTGATTTTGATGGCGGCAGCCACCTGTCGGACCCAAGACGGCGGCGGCCACCTGCCGGATCCAAGCGTTATTGATCGTTTCGGAGAGTGGGGAAGCCACCTGCCGGATCCAAGCGTTATTGATCGTTTCGGAGAATACCTTCGGGGGTTTCCAGCGACTGTCGGCTACCTTCGTACGCTCTTCACCTGTCGGCTACTGGTCTGGCGCGCACCCAAATGCTACTACGCTCTGATTGGTTGCCTCCCTCACACGTAATCTTTCTCACTTCTGCTCTTGCGCTCGCGCCGATCAGACGTACCTTCACTTTGCTCCCACTCGATATCAGTAATACTTTAACTCATTATTATATTTTGGACACCGTTCTCTGTACGGTATTTCGAAAGTGATATACAAATCGCTATCCAATCGATATCCAATCGCTACGTCCCGATTGGCTACCACCCCTATTTAACCGACCAACACAATAAATCTTTCTCACTTCTGCTCTTGCGCTCGCGCCGATCAGACGTACCTTCACTTTGCTCCCACTCGATATCAGTAATACTTTAACTCATTATTATATTTTGGACACCGTTCTCTGTACGGTATTTCGAAAGTGATATACCAATCGCTATCCAATCGATATCCAATCGCTACGTCCCGATTGGCTACCACCCCTATTTAACCGACCAACACAATAAATCTTTCTCACTTCTGCTCTTGCGCTCGCGCCGATCAGACGTACCTTCACTTTGCTCCCACTCGATATCAGTAATACTTTAACTCATTATTATATTTTGGACACCGTTCTCTGTACGGTATTTCGAAAGTGATATACAAATCGCTATCCAATCGATATCCAATCGCTACGTCCCGATTGGCTACCACCCCTATTTAACCGACCAACACAATAAATCTTTCTCACTTCTGCTCTTGCGCTCGCGCCGATCAGACGTACCTTCACTTTGCTCCCACTCGATATCAGTAATACTTTAACTCATTATTATATTTTGGACACCGTTCTCTGTACGGTATTTCGAAAGTGATATACCAAGAGTAAGTCCCGTATACAGTATAATTAGTCCTTACGTTTGATTGACTAAAGTTTGAATACCCTTGCTTTTGAGCTTTTAATTCGATTTGAATTACTATTAATATCATTTAATTTTGTTTCAATATTATCAAAGATGGAATCCTACGCCATAAACCGCAACCTTGTAACCATTTCCCGTCGGTTTAGTACTTACGGTTCCGACCTTCTTACCGTTCTGACGGAACATAAAAATAAAATTATTTCCGAAATAAATAACCACCTAAACAGGCTCGGGGGAGTTAAATGGTACCTTGCGGTACAAATTAAATTTTCCAAAATTGTTAACAACGAAGAAATCACAACAACACCATTCTTTCACGGTAAAACCCGTCCTTTGCTACCTTCCGATTCTCTAGATGTACAATACTCTGAAGCTACAGACAAAATTTTAGAAAGCGTGGCTAAGTGGGTAAGTCAAGGTAGTGGGTGGGTAATAGAAAATGTTTTACGACTCGATTTGTTTATTGTAAAATTTCAACCTCTCTACGCCTCTTCTTTCATACCCACCCCGAAAAACATTTCTCACCCTACTAAGGGAATTGTAAATATTAAGAACGACGATCAAAAATGTTTCCTATACTCTGTACTTGCCCAATTGTACCCTGACCGAAATAGACGAGTAAGGTATTATAAATCCTTGGAACATAATATAAACATGTCTGGGATTAGCTATCCTGTCAAAATTACCGATTTAGATAAATTTGAAAAATTGAACCCTGCTTTATCTGTAAATGTCTTTGGATTTGAAAACGACGAAATTTACCCCCTAAGAATAACCAAAGAAAAATTTAGAGCTCACCACATCAACCTGTTACTGTTGACTACTGACACGACCACTCACTACTGCCTAATTACCAACTTGTCCCGACTTTTAACCCACTTGACTAAACACAACGGTGTTAGGTTCTACTGTGACTACTGCCTACACAGATTTTCTAGCCAAGACTTACTTACTAACCACTTACCTTTGTGTTCACCACACGGTGCACAAAAGACCAGACTACCGACTGATGACGAAAAATACATGTCCTTTACAAACTATACACTTACTCATAAAGTCCCCTTCACCATTTACTGTGACTTCGAGTCCTTCGTTGTTCCAATCGACACAGCACTGAATGATCCATCTACTTCACATACTACAAACACTGCCCATCACGTCCCCTCTGGATTTTGCTATGTAATCATTGACAGTAATGGCAAACCAATAAAACAACCTAAAGTCTATAGTGGCCCCGATGTTGTTGATACTTTTCTAAAGTCTTTGATTGAGGAGTCTGAGGAACTCTTACCCATTATTAAAAAGAACATTCCGATTAATATGTCTCCACAAGACAAAATTGTTTTCAAAAATGCTACCACCTGCCACCTTTGTAAAAAACCTTTAGAAGGTGACAAAGTGGCCAACCATAACCACTTAACGGGCGAGTTCTTGGGACCCGCCCACAATTCTTGCAATCTAAATTATAAAGTTCCCGATCATATCCCAGTCTTTTTCCATAACCTCAGAGGTTATGACTGCCACCACTTGATCCAAGGGTTAGGTAAATTCAAAAAAGAAAAACTGTCATGTATCGCTACTACTAGCGAACGGTACATTTCAGTCACCCTTGAATCTTTACGATTTTTGGACTCACTCCAATTCCTTAACGCCTCTTTGGACACACTCGTGTCCAACTTAGTTTCTGACGGGGCATCAAAATTCCAAATTTTAGGGCAGTGTATGACCAATACTGAACTACTTCTACGCAAAGGTGTCTTTCCCTACTCTTACATGACAGACGAATCTAAATTCAACGATACTGAACTTCCTCCCAAGGAGGCGTTCTACAATGACCTTACACAAACACCAATCACCGATGAAGACTACATACACGCACAAACTGTATGGACCGCCTTTGGTATGACAACCTTGAAACAGTACCATGACTTGTACTTATTGACTGACGTACTATTACTTGCCGACGTCTTTGAAAACTTTAGGACGACCAGTATGACTTACTACGGTATTGACCCGTGTAACGTCTACTCTGCCCCCGGACTGGCATGGAATTCCATGCTAAAAATGACAGACGTAAAACTCGAACTACTTACAGACATTGACCACCACCTCTTCGTTGAGTCTGGGATCCGGGGCGGTGTCTCCATGATACCCAATCGGCACGCCCAGGCTAACAACCCCTACCTACCCAACTTTGACAACACAAAACCGACTAATTACTTACTTTACCTAGACTGTAACAACTTGTACGGAACCAGTATGTCCGATAGACTCCCAGAGTCTGATTTTAAATGGATCGACCCACAAGAAATTGACTTTACAAAAAGTACCCGACGACTCCGACACCGGTTACATTTTAGAAGTTGACTTACACTACCCTGACCACCTACATGACTTACATTCTGACTTTCCACTGTCCCCTGAACGAAAAGTAGTGACAGACGATATGCTCTCCCCATACTGTAAGGACCTACTTGACGAACTAAACTATAAACCCGCCAAGACCGAAAAACTACTAACTACTCTATGTGACAAAACAAAATACGTTGTACACTACAGGACTCTAAAACTATACCTTCAACTGGGACTTGTACTGACTAAAATCCACAGAGTTCTTAGCTTTAAACAGTCTGCCTGGCTAGCCCCATTTATCAAGTTCAATACAGAAAAAAGAAAAGAAGCTAAAAATAATTTCGAAAAAGATTTTTTTTAATTAATGAACAACGCTACGTACGGGAAATCATTGGAAAATGTTAGGTCGCGCATTGATTTTAAACTAGTAAATAACGAAAAACAATTGGTTAAATGGACAGCTAGTCCCAGACTTAAAACATTTTTCGCATACAATAAAGATATCGCGGGATTGGCTTTGAAAAAACAAACGATCTTTTTAAACAGACCCATTTATGTTGGATTTACAGTATTGGAAATTTCAAAATTAATAATGTACAACTTTCACTACAACTGGGCAATTGCAAAGTATGGGAAAAACATAAAACTTTGTATGACTGACACAGACTCACTATTCTACAACGTATACACCCCCGACGTCTACGCAGATATAAAAAACGAACTACACCTTTTCGATACGTCTGACTATCCACCTAGCCACCCATGTTATAGTAATTTAAATAAAAAAGCGTTAGGAAAATTCAAAGACGAACTAAATTCAAAACCTGCTAAAGAAATAATTGGCTTGAGAGCAAAATGCTACTCTGTTTTAAATTATGATCTGGAGGAAAAGAAGGTAGCCAAAGGCGTCCCCCGAGTCGCAATAAAGAAACAATTAAAACATGAAATGTACAAAGATTGTCTTTTAAATCATTCGTTAAAAACTACATCCGCTTTAAACATCCGTAGTGAAAAACATAACATTTACACACAAAATATTTCAAAATTATCACTTTCCCCCTTTGACGATAAAAGATACATTTTGGAAAACGGCATTGATACACTAGCATATGGACACCATTTAATTAGTAAAAAACGAACTTTAGAACACGATCATGATTTCATTAATAAAAAACTAAAACTCACCCATAACTCAAACATAAACTTTGAAACAGAAAAACAATAATCTATACACTTCAAACATAAAAATTAATAAAGGAACAACTAAAATTGCATACTGTCAGAACGTCTTTCCAGAACCGTTAACCTCTGACTGACCACCACTCCCTCCCCCCACCACATCCATCCTTATCGCACTAATGGCGTCGATCCCACTACATCGGAACTTTGTTAAACCTTTCTAAAATATTTACCACAGTATCATATTGAAAATGTAATATTGGACAGTTTCTTTGTATATATGAAGATTTGTACATAACTTATCCATTTGGTTAGATTTTACTTTGTAAATAACCGGGTCCTTTAGCAGTTTCAATGTACATGCAAAGTCTACGAGTAATACTTTGAGCAGTACCACACTGTTACAGGTTACTAACATGTCCGTAGAAACCCAATTTACGACATTTGATGGGCTCAACACGACCGTAGTGCAATGTAAAAACCTCGTACTGGACGAACCTTCTTCTTAATTACGGTAACTCCTACGCCAGGTAAGTAATGTTAAGTTAGTTTTAAGTAAACTCTTTTACCGTCAACCTTTAAAAAACAATCTGTAAAGTAAATTCTGTTATAATATGGACACTTTTGTGAGTTTACATAACTACAATTTATTAACGGATATCTCCAGCTCTATGTGAATTTCTATAGAATACCGTACCATCGAGGTGAGGGCGGCCCAAATTCAATAAAAAAGCCCGACTGTTCTCTAAGGCAGCCGTAAAACGCATAAGACCTGAGGCAGTCCTGCAGCTTGGGGCTGGGCTAATCCCCGTAAGACCTCAAGTCGCAGTCCGGGCCCTCGTAAGGTACGTGTATGATTGAATGTTACACTCTATGGCTGGACAGTATCCGTAGGTCCTGTGTGTGAGGGAGAGTAACCTACAAAAAAAAGAAAAAAAACAGAATTAAAAAATAAAAAAAAAATAAATAAAAAATAAAAAAATAAAAACCCCTTTGTAAGTCTGTACGTCACATTGAAAGGCTTCTCTAAGTAAAGTGATGTCTTTACTTACAGAGGGACCCAAAAAATACAAAAATAAATACAAAAAAATTATAAAAAAACAATAACTAAATAATACTGGGATGTAGCATTTTGTTGGTTGGCTACCACCGTAATGAGCGAGGTTGGGGCTCATTACACTAAAATACCCGTGGGGGATACCAGTCCTCTATCGGGCGCGTCCCATGGGAATTGGGCAATGCCCTTCAGTTTTGCCTTCAGCTTACTTGAGGGTAGTGAGGAATTAAATACTCACCGTGAAAAAAAACTGGTTAAATCAGTTTTTCTAAACATTAAAAAACCTTTAAAATTATCTAATAGACTCTTTATAAACTTAGTTTGTGCTCAAAACAACACACAAAAGACCAAACACAAACTCTACATATAAGACTCTTGGTTGACCACCCACCTACTCAACATACAACAACTCTGATAGATCATCCACCTAACCAATATATAAAACCTTTGATAGACCACCAACACACATGAACAACCTATCTACCTACCTACATAACAGTAGTAATAAAACAGGCATTGTCCAACGTCCCATGAGGAGTTTTCATCCCATGAGCAGGTCGGGGGTGGGGGAAGGTCACGTGACCTTAATCGATATTTTGATTGATTTTGATTTGATTTTGATTGATTTTTAATGAGCTTTGATTTGATTTTGATTGATTTTTAGTGGGCTTTGATTTGATTTTGATTGACCTTAATCGATATTTAGTGGGCTTTGACTTGATTTTGATTGACTTTGATTTGATTTTGATTGACTTTGATTTGATTTGGATTGACTTTGATTGACTGTGATTGGATTTTGATTAATTTTGATTTGATTTTGATGGCGGCGGCCACATGACCAGATCCAAGATGGCGGCGGCCACGTGACCGGATCCAAAATGGTGGCCGGACACAGTGCTACCACCCTCCCAAATTTCCCGCCAAATTTCCCTCAAATTTCCACGTTATACTATATAAAATGTACTCTTAGCCAAAATTCACTCTATTTACAGTCTGGGTTAAGCTAACCCAGGTTAACACAACGTGGTTTATTAAAGCCCGGGTTAACCCACGTTGATTTAAAGCCCCCAGAGGGCAGAAAAGTAAGGATGATTCGCCCATATATTATCTACTAACATAAAAACAGAAAAAAAAAAAAACAGAAAAACAGGAAAACAGAAAAACAGAAAAACATAAAAACAGGAAAACAGAAAAACAGTCTGTTTTTCTGTTTTCCTGTTTTTATGTTTTTCTGTTTTTCTGTTTTTCTGTTTTTCTGTTTTTCTGTTTTTCTGTTTTCCTGTTTTTCTGTTTTTTTTTTTTTTTTTTTTTTTCTGTTTTTATGTTAGTAGATAATATATGGGCGAATCATCCTTACTTTTCTGCCCTCTGGGGGCTTTAAATCAACGTGGGTTAACCCGGGCTTTAATAACCCACGTTGTGTTAACCTGGGTTAGCTTAACCCAGACTGTAAATAGAGTGAATTTTGGCTAAGAGTACATTTTATATAGTATAACGTGGAAATTTGAGGGAAATTTGGCGGGAAATTTGGGAGGGTGGTAGCACTGTGTCCGGCCACCATTTTGGATCCGGTCACGTGGCCGCCGCCATCTTGGATCTGATCATGTGGCCGCCGCCATCAAAATCAAATCAAAATTAATCAAAATCCAATCACAGTCAATCAAAGTCAATCCAAATCAAATCAAAGTCAATCAAAATCAAATCAAAGTCAATCAAAATCAAGTCAAAGCCCACTAAATATCGATTAAGGTCAATCAAAATCAAATCAAAGCCCACTAAAAATCAATCAAAATCAAATCAAAGCTCATTAAAAATCAATCAAAATCAAATCAAAATCAATCAAAATATCGATTAAGGTCACGTGACCTTCCCCCACCCCCGACCTGCTCATGGGATGAAAACTCCTCATGGGACGTTGGACAATGCCTGTTTTATTACTACTGTTATGTAGGTAGGTAGATAGGTTGTTCATGTGTGTTGGTGGTCTATCAAAGGTTTTATATATTGGTTAGGTGGATGATCTATCAGAGTTGTTGTATGTTGAGTAGGTGGGTGGTCAACCAAGAGTCTTATATGTAGAGTTTGTGTTTGGTCTTTTGTGTGTTGTTTTGAGCACAAACTAAGTTTATAAAGAGTCTATTAGATAATTTTAAAGGTTTTTTAATGTTTAGAAAAACTGATTTAACCAGTTTTTTTTCACGGTGAGTATTTAATTCCTCACTACCCTCAAGTAAGCTGAAGGCAAAACTGAAGGGCATTGCCCAATTCCCATGGGACGCGCCCGATAGAGGACTGGTATCCCCCACGGGTATTTTAGTGTTATGAGCCCCAACCTCGCTCATTACGGTGGTAGCCAACCAACAAAATGCTACATCCCAGTATTATTTAGTTATTGTTTTTTTATAATTTTTTTGTATTTATTTTTGTATTTTTTGGGTCCCTCTGTAAGTAAAGACATCACTTTACTTAGAGAAGCCTTTCAATGTGACGTACAGACTTACAAAGGGGTTTTTATTTTTTATTTTTTTTTTATTTTTTTTTTTTATTTTTTAATTCTGTTTTTTTTTCTTTTTTTTGTAGGTTACTCTCCCTCACACACAGGACCTACGGATACTGTCCAGCCATAGAGTGTAACATTCAATCATACACGTACCTTACGAGGGCCCGGACTGCGACTTGAGGTCTTACGGGGATTAGCCCAGCCCCAAGCTGCAGGACTGCCTCAGGTCTTATGCGTTTTACGGCTGCCTTAGAGAACAGTCGGGCTTTTTTATTGAATTTGGGCCGCCCTCACCTCGATGGTACGGTATTCTATAGAAATTCACATAGAGCTGGAGATATCCGTTAATAAATTGTAGTTATGTAAACTCACAAAAGTGTCCATATTATAACAGAATTTACTTTACAGATTGTTTTTTAAAGGTTGACGGTAAAAGAGTTTACTTAAAACTAACTTAACATTACTTACCTGGCGTAGGAGTTACCGTAATTAAGAAGAAGGTTCGTCCAGTACGAGGTTTTTACATTGCACTACGGTCGTGTTGAGCCCATCAAATGTCGTAAATTGGGTTTCTACGGACATGTTAGTAACCTGTAACAGTGTGGTACTGCTCAAAGTATTACTCGTAGACTTTGCATGTACATTGAAACTGCTAAAGGACCCGGTTATTTACAAAGTAAAATCTAACCAAATGGATAAGTTATGTACAAATCTTCATATATACAAAGAAACTGTCCAATATTACATTTTCAATATGATACTGTGGTAAATATTTTAGAAAGGTTTAACAAAGTTCCGATGTAGTGGGATCGACGCCATTAGTGCGATAAGGATGGATGTGGTGGGGGGAGGGAGTGGTGGTCAGTCAGAGGTTAACGGTTCTGGAAAGACGTTCTGACAGTATGCAATTTTAGTTGTTCCTTTATTAATTTTTATGTTTGAAGTGTATAGATTATTGTTTTTCTGTTTCAAAGTTTATGTTTGAGTTATGGGTGAGTTTTAGTTTTTTATTAATGAAATCATGATCGTGTTCTAAAGTTCGTTTTTTACTAATTAAATGGTGTCCATATGCTAGTGTATCAATGCCGTTTTCCAAAATGTATCTTTTATCGTCAAAGGGGGAAAGTGATAATTTTGAAATATTTTGTGTGTAAATGTTATGTTTTTCACTACGGATGTTTAAAGCGGATGTAGTTTTTAACGAATGATTTAAAAGACAATCTTTGTACATTTCATGTTTTAATTGTTTCTTTATTGCGACTCGGGGGACGCCTTTGGCTACCTTCTTTTCCTCCAGATCATAATTTAAAACAGAGTAGCATTTTGCTCTCAAGCCAATTATTTCTTTAGCAGGTTTTGAATTTAGTTCGTCTTTGAATTTTCCTAACGCTTTTTTATTTAAATTACTATAACATGGGTGGCTAGGTGGATAGTCAGACGTATCGAAAAGGTGTAGTTCGTTTTTTATATCTGCGTAGACGTCGGGGGTGTATACGTTGTAGAATAGTGAGTCTGTGTCAGTCATACAAAGTTTTATGTTTTTCCCATACTTTGCAATTGCCCAGTTGTAGTGAAAGTTGTACATTATTAATTTTGAAATTTCCAATACTGTAAATCCAACATAAATGGGTCTGTTTAAAAAGATCGTTTGTTTTTTCAAAGCCAATCCCGCGATATCTTTATTGTATGCGAAAAATGTTTTAAGTCTGGGACTAGCTGTCCATTTAACCAATTGTTTTTCGTTATTTACTAGTTTAAAATCAATGCGCGACCTAACATTTTCCAATGATTTCCCGTACGTAGCGTTGTTCATTAATTAAAAAAAATCTTTTTCGAAATTATTTTTAGCTTCTTTTCTTTTTTCTGTATTGAACTTGATAAATGGGGCTAGCCAGGCAGACTGTTTAAAGCTAAGAACTCTGTGGATTTTAGTCAGTACAAGTCCCAGTTGAAGGTATAGTTTTAGAGTCCTGTAGTGTACAACGTATTTTGTTTTGTCACATAGAGTAGTTAGTAGTTTTTCGGTCTTGGCGGGTTTATAGTTTAGTTCGTCAAGTAGGTCCTTACAGTATGGGGAGAGCATATCGTCTGTCACTACTTTTCGTTCAGGGGACAGTGGAAAGTCAGAATGTAAGTCATGTAGGTGGTCAGGGTAGTGTAAGTCAACTTCTAAAATGTAACCGGTGTCGGAGTCGTCGGGTACTTTTTGTAAAGTCAATTTCTTGTGGGTCGATCCATTTAAAATCAGACTCTGGGAGTCTATCGGACATACTGGTTCCGTACAAGTTGTTACAGTCTAGGTAAAGTAAGTAATTAGTCGGTTTTGTGTTGTCAAAGTTGGGTAGGTAGGGGTTGTTAGCCTGGGCGTGCCGATTGGGTATCATGGAGACACCGCCCCGGATCCCAGACTCAACGAAGAGGTGGTGGTCAATGTCTGTAAGTAGTTCGAGTTTTACGTCTGTCATTTTTAGCATGGAATTCCATGCCAGTCCGGGGGCAGAGTAGACGTTACACGGGTCAATACCGTAGTAAGTCATACTGGTCGTCCTAAAGTTTTCAAAGACGTCGGCAAGTAATAGTACGTCAGTCAATAAGTACAAGTCATGGTACTGTTTCAAGGTTGTCATACCAAAGGCGGTCCATACAGTTTGTGCGTGTATGTAGTCTTCATCGGTGATTGGTGTTTGTGTAAGGTCATTGTAGAACGCCTCCTTGGGAGGAAGTTCAGTATCGTTGAATTTAGATTCGTCTGTCATGTAAGAGTAGGGAAAGACACCTTTGCGTAGAAGTAGTTCAGTATTGGTCATACACTGCCCTAAAATTTGGAATTTTGATGCCCCGTCAGAAACTAAGTTGGACACGAGTGTGTCCAAAGAGGCGTTAAGGAATTGGAGTGAGTCCAAAAATCGTAAAGATTCAAGGGTGACTGAAATGTACCGTTCGCTAGTAGTAGCGATACATGACAGTTTTTCTTTTTTGAATTTACCTAACCCTTGGATCAAGTGGTGGCAGTCATAACCTCTGAGGTTATGGAAAAAGACTGGGATATGATCGGGAACTTTATAATTTAGATTGCAAGAATTGTGGGCGGGTCCCAAGAACTCGCCCGTTAAGTGGTTATGGTTGGCCACTTTGTCACCTTCTAAAGGTTTTTTACAAAGGTGGCAGGTGGTAGCATTTTTGAAAACAATTTTGTCTTGTGGAGACATATTAATCGGAATGTTCTTTTTAATAATGGGTAAGAGTTCCTCAGACTCCTCAATCAAAGACTTTAGAAAAGTATCAACAACATCGGGGCCACTATAGACTTTAGGTTGTTTTATTGGTTTGCCATTACTGTCAATGATTACATAGCAAAATCCAGAGGGGACGTGATGGGCAGTGTTTGTAGTATGTGAAGTAGATGGATCATTCAGTGCTGTGTCGATTGGAACAACGAAGGACTCGAAGTCACAGTAAATGGTGAAGGGGACTTTATGAGTAAGTGTATAGTTTGTAAAGGACATGTATTTTTCGTCATCAGTCGGTAGTCTGGTCTTTTGTGCACCGTGTGGTGAACACAAAGGTAAGTGGTTAGTAAGTAAGTCTTGGCTAGAAAATCTGTGTAGGCAGTAGTCACAGTAGAACCTAACACCGTTGTGTTTAGTCAAGTGGGTTAAAAGTCGGGACAAGTTGGTAATTAGGCAGTAGTGAGTGGTCGTGTCAGTAGTCAACAGTAACAGGTTGATGTGGTGAGCTCTAAATTTTTCTTTGGTTATTCTTAGGGGGTAAATTTCGTCGTTTTCAAATCCAAAGACATTTACAGATAAAGCAGGGTTCAATTTTTCAAATTTATCTAAATCGGTAATTTTGACAGGATAGCTAATCCCAGACATGTTTATATTATGTTCCAAGGATTTATAATACCTTACTCGTCTATTTCGGTCAGGGTACAATTGGGCAAGTACAGAGTATAGGAAACATTTTTGATCGTCGTTCTTAATATTTACAATTCCCTTAGTAGGGTGAGAAATGTTTTTCGGGGTGGGTATGAAAGAAGAGGCGTAGAGAGGTTGAAATTTTACAATAAACAAATCGAGTCGTAAAACATTTTCTATTACCCACCCACTACCTTGACTTACCCACTTAGCCACGCTTTCTAAAATTTTGTCTGTAGCTTCAGAGTATTGTACATCTAGAGAATCGGAAGGTAGCAAAGGACGGGTTTTACCGTGAAAGAATGGTGTTGTTGTGATTTCTTCGTTGTTAACAATTTTGGAAAATTTAATTTGTACCGCAAGGTACCATTTAACTCCCCCGAGCCTGTTTAGGTGGTTATTTATTTCGGAAATAATTTTATTTTTATGTTCCGTCAGAACGGTAAGAAGGTCGGAACCGTAAGTACTAAACCGACGGGAAATGGTTACAAGGTTGCGGTTTATGGCGTAGGATTCCATCTTTGATAATATTGAAACAAAATTAAATGATATTAATAGTAATTCAAATCGAATTAAAAGCTCAAAAGCAAGGGTATTCAAACTTTAGTCAATCAAACGTAAGGACTAATTATACTGTATACGGGACTTACTCTTGGTATATCACTTTCGAAATACCGTACAGAGAACGGTGTCCAAAATATAATAATGAGTTAAAGTATTACTGATATCGAGTGGGAGCAAAGTGAAGGTACGTCTGATCGGCGCGAGCGCAAGAGCAGAAGTGAGAAAGATTTATTGTGTTGGTCGGTTAAATAGGGGTGGTAGCCAATCGGGACGTAGCGATTGGATATCGATTGGATAGCGATTGGTATATCACTTTCGAAATACCGTACAGAGAACGGTGTCCAAAATATAATAATGAGTTAAAGTATTACTGATATCGAGTGGGAGCAAAGTGAAGGTACGTCTGATCGGCGCGAGCGCAAGAGCAGAAGTGAGAAAGATTTATTGTGTTGGTCGGTTAAATAGGGGTGGTAGCCAATCGGGACGTAGCGATTGGATATCGATTGGATAGCGATTGGTATATCACTTTCGAAATACCGTACAGAGAACGGTGTCCAAAATATAATAATGAGTTAAAGTATTACTGATATCGAGTGGGAGCAAAGTGAAGGTACGTCTGATCGGCGCGAGCGCAAGAGCAGAAGTGAGAAAGATTACGTGTGAGGGAGGCAACCAATCAGAGCGTAGTAGCATTTGGGTGCGCGCCAGACCAGTAGCCGACAGGTGAAGAGCGTACGAAGGTAGCCGACAGTCGCTGGAAACCCCCGAAGGTATTCTCCGAAACGATCAATAACGCTTGGATCCGGCAGGTGGCTTCCCCACTCTCCGAAACGATCAATAACGCTTGGATCCGGCAGGTGGCCGCCGCCGTCTTGGATCCGACAGGTGGCTGCCGCCATCAAAATCAATCAATAACGTTTGGATCCGGCAGGTGGCCGCTCTCGACCAATCAGAGCTCGGGGTGGTCACGTGACCCGAAGATAGCCGAACGTGGTCGTCATCTAGGGTCCAAAAGCCGAAGATAGCCGAACGTGGTCGTCGTCTAGGGTCCAAGAGCCGAAGATAGCCGAACGTGGTCGTCGTCTAGGGTCCAAAAGCCGAAGATAGCCGAACGTGGTCGTCGTCTAGGGTCCAAAAGCCGAAGATAGCCGAAGATACCCGAAGATGCCCGAACTTGAGTCTAAAACTCTCCTTTTTTATCTACTTTTTATACACATAAAGTTAGGTAGGTATTTTTTTACCCAATGGACTTGTTATTTTAGAATTACCCCAGTCAATGTTCAACACAGTGCGATAATTTTAAAGTAGTTTCGTGTTTAATTTTCAACCAATTAATGTAAAATAAGTATTATTAAGTTACGTGTCACCATATTTAAGTAATAGATAGATTGTTGTAGAATATTTCAAAAACTACATTGTTCCATAAGTAAAATTGAACAATTACTGGTGTCTGGACGAACCATCGTACTTACCTACGCACAAACCAATGTACTACAAACTTGGTTACTACAAAGTAAGTTACATCAATCAACATTAGCTTACTCAACTAATGTTGATTGATGTAAGTTACATATAATATATTATGAGAAATATTTGTAATATAAAAATATATTAGGTACAGAATTCTGTACTTAAAATCATCCTTGGCAAAGGCTAATTACTTCCTTCAATTGAATTATTTAAAACCACAAAAGGTCTAACAATTAAACCGTTATTTATTCGTACTTTTATGCTATTTATTTTTACATGGAAATTACTAAATTTTGCTGTCAACTTACATCATTATGAAACGCGGCATTCAGAAGGCTTAAACCTCTTAGTTCCGAAAATTTTTTAAAACAGTTAATTATACTTGTTCACATTACATTGCTCACCTGTTGTTTAGAGATGTATCAAACCCTCTTACATTTACACAAATCAGATTATATGTTATATAAAACAATGATAGCCTTTGGCTTATAAACCTGGAGGAGGAATCGGTTGAGGCTCTGATTAGCTCTGAGTATAGATGACCGCTTCATTACATTGCACTCCCTTCGTTCCTCTGACTTTCTGCCTCTTGTCTTTTGCTTTTCATTTGACTGCATACTTTTTTCCCATTGTATGTTTTTTCATAGTAAATCTAATATAACGTTTTTCAACATTTTTGTTAAATATTGTCTAAATTTGTTTATATTTATTTAATCGCTGTAATTCATCTAAGTATGTATTTTATTCAGTTTGCATATTTTATTAAATCCTGACTAAGACTAGTCCATTACTTCTAATTGTTCATTTTACTGTTTAAGGTTGAGCTTTTTTTATCTTTTTTATTTTTGGAATTTAAGAACTCCCCTCCACGCTCAAGCCTTGGTTTTATGTGGAAGGCACTCACATATATAACAGTAAATATTTTATTTATTTACCTTTTGTCTAACCATTATGTATGATATATCAATTTATTTATTTATTTATTTCATGTAACTGTGTAATTTGTGTAATCATTTTGCTTTGTGTATTTTAGTGAATGAATAAATATTTTGATTTGATTTGTGAAAATATAATCAGGATAATTTTCGAAACATGAATTACATAATATTTAGATATTATTGTCCTAAAACACATTGTTAAACAATTATTGTTATCAAATCAAAGTGTCCATCGACATTATTAATCTGGTACCGATAATGCCTAATTAGTGTATTGTTTCGAATCTGTTTAAATTAAATGATATGATTAATGACATATATGAAATATACACGACATAAACTGTGATATTGCGAATGAAATATAATTTGAATTAGTTTAGATAATTAAACAGATTTTTATTCTATATTGTTCTTTTCTACAAAAAATAAATAATTATCCATTACCAATCAATGGACTTACCCGTTTGTGATCAACTTTAGTAGCCAACTAGCCTAACCTAACCGTAATTGTGATAAAAAAGGAGTTGTAGTAAATTAACGGAACAATTAGTGGTATTAAAGTAACGGAAAAAGTAGTGGTTGTGAAGTAACCGAAAAGGTAGTGGTAGTGAATTAACGGAAAAGTAGTGGTAGTGAATTAACGGAAAAGAAGTGGTTGTGAAGTAACGGAAAAAGTAGTGGTAGTGAATTAACGGAAAAAGTAGTTGTAGTGAAGTAACGGAAAAAGTAGTGGTAGTTAAGAAACGGAAAAGTAGTGGTTGTGAAGTAACCGGAAAAGTAGTGGTAGTGAATTAACGGAAAAATTCCAACAATTTTAAATACATCGATATTGATATTTAGTTTAAATAACTAAAACTATTTATCAATTACACATTTAGCATCTAATAAGTTCAAAATTGCTTCACAAAATACACTAATAATGATTACAAATACTTTTGTTAATATGTGTTCAGCATTATAAGTAATTTTATTATTACTCATGGGTACAAGTCTTTGTTATATATTTAAATATTGACTTTATAATGTAACAGTGTTATATAATGTATTATAATGTGTTATAAGTGTTATATAATGTATTATAAGTATTATAATGTAACAGTAAAATGTACGTTAGTAAATAGTTGTAAGGACAGTATTAAATTAGTAATTGTATTATTACATATTTTACAATCAATCTGGTGTTTATTTTAATTCTTATTAAATTAATTCGTATTAAAATTAAACTCAACCTCTTAAAAAAAAAACCAACTTCAGGTGTTATTAAAACATGCAGTAAAAGGCACTTAAAAAGGCTGACAAGCTAGTAAGAGAGATTGCTTAGCGTTTTTTCTGGTCCATTAACTTTTCAAATGAAGCAGAAAGAACTAACGTAATACTTTATATGAAATAATTCCAAAATGTCCTCCAATTATTCCTTCTTTCTTTTCGGTATATATATGGATGTACATTTTGTTTGCATACTATAGGCATACACTAATGCAATACCTATTAGGATAAATAAATAAAGTACAGACTTGCATAAATATCATAATTGAGTTTTACCACGTGGCCACGTGGCACTAACATGTATGTTGTCTGAGGCTGTCAGAGAGTACGCTGGGTGGTTATATTTGTGTAGATATCACTGAACGAAACAGATTCATAGGTCTATAGGGTTATTTTAATAGGCATAGAAAAAAATCAAATAAATAAGCACATTTCTAAACGTAAACAAAAAATAAGTAAAATATTATTTGTAAATGAGATTTTCATAATTTCAAACTTTCCTTTTTAATATCATTTATGTTTAACTGTCTTGAAGTTGCTGTTGGCTTTTAAAAAAATGTCCTTTAAAGGAAGGAAACTGTCAGACATGAAGGGACGTTTGAGGACGAAATTTAATTATTGAGATCAAAGACCAAACCGTGGCACAGAGTTGAGAGAGTTTGACTCTAACATTACTGATAACAGATCTGAGTGAGAAAAATTTATTTATCAAACATATTGTTACTGTTTCATATTAACTCACTTGTATATTTTAGGAGAGAGAAAAAACATTCATTGCTCATTTATTTTAAAACTAAATTATAATAGTATTTATATTGACAACATCGAACATCGTTTGAGTTACTTTATATTTGTTTTAGTTATATGTAATTTATGTGATTCATACACCCTTATTAATATATCTCCTAAAATCGTACTTAACATACCACTAACGACTACTACATTTACAAACAGTCCTCATAACACTCAATTTGGGTCAAAAATATTTTTTATAAATTTGCTTTCTAAAGTTTATAAAAGATATTCTTTTACTCTTCACAGTATACACTCAAATTATTTCCATGAGAATATATAAAGTAGGATAATTTGCTAACATTAAAATTGACAGATACTTATAGGATGTAATTTTAATAATAACCCAATATAAAGAGACATTATTTAGGCCTTGAAATAAATGATCAGTTCCTTTAGACCTCATAAAATGTTATTAATGTTTTTAAATTATCGATTGAAGGTGAATTTGAAAAATTAGTAAAATATTACCCCAGTAATATGAAATAGATTCCCTACTTTATATTAGCTCACACTTCCCATCTTTCCATCGAATCATTATTAGTAGAGTAAATTCATACATTCAAAGTACATGAAAAAATTTACAAATACAACTGTTGGGCAATTTTAGTTATACACCACTAGATAACATATTTGGTTCTGTGGTTTGTATGATTAGGTAAAAAACTACTTATAATGAATTTACTCTCTTTTATAAATCTTTTATATTTTTAAATCATTTAAAGTTCAAATTGCAGGAATTGGATATTACATCTTTGTCGAAATGTTATGAAGATATAGTGAAATAAATTATCAGATAAAGTAATGAATTCTCTATATTTTTATGGAGTGAGATGGTTTCTTTTAAAATAATAGTGCACACAGAAAAAAATACGGCACAACTGTAAAACTAATTTTCCTACCTTCCTCCTACTGCACAAAAAAAGCATTATAATGTTGTTTTTTCTATCAACTTGTTCAATTGATTTTAACCATTAGTGTCTAAAACATTTTAAAGGATTTTAATGATTATTGCATAAGCAATACTATATTTAAAAGATCAGTTTATAGTCACTCCTATTGTGATTTGAACAAAGTAATCAATAAAAGTAGTAAAATAGAAAATATGATGTATTTCCTATTTTATAATTATCAATAAAATGTAAAATCACTTACCTAAATATAACTTAAAAATTCAACATACCAGACTAGTTCAAATTAGGTATAAAAAGAAGATTGGACCTTATAGTCATAACTTCGACTGTAAAATAGACTTTTTATTTCATTTCATCCTATAGTAAAATATAACCTGATTAATGGTCTTCTTTTCATTAAACGTATATTTCCAGGTGTAACTATTCGAAAGAAGGTACAACATTATATTATTATAAATAAATAATCACTATTACAATGTCTAGGAACAGGTATTTACCATTAATTCACTACAAACATGTTGAAGCATTGTAATGTCTAATAAGACGTACTTACCATGATTTACAATATAAAGTTGTCGAATTACAATGGTCCTTAACCGACTCTTCACTGAAAACGTCCTTCAGACCCAATTAAGAGAATGTCAAGACCTTAATTTCATTTAACCCAACTCCAGCTTGCTTTTTCTTGGTATTTCAGTGCTCATTTAAAATAACAGCCTCAAAATACAAAAAAAGTAGAAAACAATACATTTCATAGTACATTGTTAAAGTGAAAAAAATACATACACAAAAAAACAGAGTTACAATACTTAAAACGTTTAATGGGATGACACATAAGTACTAGTAGGCCTGGGTGTAAATGTCCCTGATTAATGCGTACCTATGACTATGACAAAAGCAAAACCTTGAGGCCAATGACTATTTATATAATGTTTAAGAAAATGTTATTAAAGAAAAGAAAAGTTTATAAAAATATCAAAAATATCTAGAAAGAAGGAATACAAAAAGTAAACAGTAAATTACACTTACTTTTTAAAAAATGCTGAAAATTAACGAGAAGATGCTTAATTTCCTTATTTAACTGTAAGCTAGCTAAACATATTTAATAAACATTTTGGATGTATTATTATTATGTATTATTATTATGTGTTTAAAATATTAAACACATATTTAATATTTTTTTGTATTTATACTCAATTGAAAATGCATTAGACTCATCAACAGTCGTTCTTTTTTACAATAATGCGATAATACTCTTAAAAACAATTACTTGGAAATGAACAAAGAAGAACATATATGCATTGTCATCGTAAATTATAAATGAATACCATTATTATATATATTTTAGCTACAAAATGAAATCATAATAGTAGAATGTTTTACTAAACAAATTTATTTCTTGTAAATATTAAATTGTATATGTTGTGTTTATTCTTTTAAATGAGTAAATAAAAATGGGAATCTGGGTCTTACAGTTATTATTTATTCAACGTCCTGGACTTACAATGTCCAGATATACAGTATATACTGTATACAAAACAGGATGTATTTGTTTAAATGGGCCACTATTGTGATCTTGGAAACCATAAGTCTGACAAAAAACTTCAGATAGTTTTAGAAAGAAATAGCAATTTTAAGACTTTTTTATTCTTGGTATTTTTTTCAATATTTTGCTTAATAATGTAGAAACAAGAGCTAAAATATTTCTCATGAAACTCATAAATAAGATAACATTTTTTTAATAATACATAACAAATTTATTTAATCTGCAAAGATTTAGAAAATGTATGTCTAGTTATTCGTTTTTTCACGATTTGACAGAATAGTGTATTAAAATATAATAAGCAGAAATGTAAACATAAGTTATTATTTTGTCACATATATAAAGTGATGTTGGCAGCACTGATACCATTGCCATTATCAGACGATGACTTAAACAGCTGATAGTGATAACAGTGCTGCCAACATCAATTTATCTCTGACAAAAATGTAACATAAATTCCTTTGTATTATAATTTGATACACTATGCTGTTACATCTTAAAAGAATAGCAGGGCATACATTTTCCAATTGTTTGCTGTTATATTTGTAGGTATGATTTATATATATATATATATATATATATATATATATATATATATATATATATATATATATATATATATATATATATATATATATATATATTAAAAGATATATTTTTATCTTAATGGTAAGCTTGATGAGGAATCTGAACATTTTGAGCTCTCGTGTCTATGTTACTAAGCAAAATATCGAAAACTGCCAAGAATACAACTTATAAAATTACTATTTCCATCTAAAACTATCATAAAATATAGTGTGTTCCATAAGAAAAAGAAAGTTGACCATAATATTGGAAAATGGCAGTCATTTTTTCAAATGTTGAAGATTGTATTTTTACTGTCTCCAAAAGCAAGGTAAGGTTCTATTTGCAGTTTTTTGTCAGCTTATGGTTTCCAATATCCCAATGGTGGCCCATTTAAAAAAGACCCCTGTATATAATATGATGTAATTATTACAAGTTGTAAAGATGTTTTAGGAAATTTAGTTCTATTATTCAGCCCACAAATCGTTTAATCCACCATTTTGGTAAGCCTGGTTACCAATGTGAGAAGAAAAATTTCTCAAGTAAATAAAGCAATAAATTTAATAATATGGAGGAGGTAATTTTCGTAATTTGTACGTAAATATACAATATGACAATTTTGTAAAAGGATACCAATATAAATAGCATAAAGTGAACTTGAAAATGCTTAGCTCTTCTTTAGCTGCTTGTATAGTTGGTATTTATTCGTTTATACTCATTTAATGGTTTTATTTGTTATCTTGAAGTGGTTTGAGGCTAGGTTTATCAATTAAAGTACATAGATTCTGGAGGAAAATTCATTTTGTATGTATAATTATTTTCTTTACTAAGATTAATTTCTTGTATTCGGGATCATACAAGCATATTGATTATATCAATGGTAATACTATTGATAAATAAATAAATATGCTGGCATTCTGCTTAAAATAATCAAGAGCACTAGAATCCAATCAGCTAGTCATTCCTTTTAAAACTGTCGTGACGGGTCAGTTGACGTGTTATCATTGTCTCCACCACGCCCTTCCCGGTTGCAATGGTTTAATGGCCACATTACCATTTCTTCCTGAAGTGCTTCCTCCCTCTCATAAATCCCCCTCAGTTGGTATTCTTTACACCTTTCCTTTTTCTTCATGCCAAACGTTAGTATCACCACACCCTTCTCTCATTTAACTATTTTGATGCTCTATTGTATATGGAGAATGGACAGAGTAAGGTTAAGAAAGAAGATTGGTCTCTTTTTGTAAAAAAAATTATAATAAAATATATTTTATATTTGTACTGTATTGTGCACTTCATATCTCTTATGCATATTTATAAAATATTTTAGATTTTAATGAACAAATTTACTACTAATTTAAATAAGTTCTTGAATATAAATTGAAATATTACTTATTTATATTAATACTTTTTATATGAAAACTACAAATTGTAGAATTATTAAAAGAATGTATGTCTAAAAGCACTGTTCCATGAAATACATAATGTATTTTATTTTAAGTCAACGTTATGATCTAAAATTTCTACTCAATATTCAATTAGTATTCTGGTTTGGGAGCTGTGATGTATATACCTCGAATAACTAATCTAATGTCAGTCGAAACAGATGGGTAGATTAAATTCATCTGTGTAACCACAGTCTACCTATAGTTTTGTTACATAGTCTGTATATGTTTGTGTTCTATTATAACTGATCTTGAATTTTATCTCTGTATTTGAAAAATTATTAGTTTTAAATACTCTATTTATATTATTATATTGGTTTTAAAAGGCATTTATACAGAATGTAATATGTTAAATAGTTTCCAATACAAATAGTAATTTTCATGTGGAAACACGTTATTAAAGAAAGATTTGTAACTATAAACGATGCATGCGTGCGCGTTTTTATAGTGATGATTGGATTAAGTGGTACATTTACACTCCAGACAGTTATCCATCTTTCATTTTGTTTATCGTTTATAATCTGTATCCGTAATGAAAATGTTCAGCTGTAGATATAATACTGTTGTTACATTATAACTAGCAACTAATTTTACTGTAATTGAATATTGAATTATAAAACTATTTTCTAGAACTTACGTTGTAATATTTAATTGTTATCTAACATGTCATACGTATTAACTAAGTTATTTCTTTATCTTTAACAGATTGTGGAACTCGCTACCCACGCACAGTTCATATTACCTATCTTGGCCCATTTAGGATCTCTTTCGTATTTAAAATGTTAAATGATTTTTTTTAATTCGAGTGAAAATAAGTAATAGTTACTATTATTATTATTATTATAACATGAAAACATAAATTTCACTAAGTATATGTTTGAAAGGAACAATCCCCAAACAGTCTTCTCGTATCCTCAAGTTGCCGTAAAGATGTCTGGGTCAAATCTTTCCCAATTGCAATGACTGAATGATTTCTAGAACCGTTCCTTCCTTCCCTCATCAATCTTCTTCAGTTGTTAATCTTTACACCTCCAGTCCTCTCTCTCAAATTCTCGTGATAAATTGATGTATTACCACCATTCTCGTTATTCACTGTTCTCTCGATATTTTTCTATAACTAGTTGAATTTATCTTATCAATACATGACATACTGATATTTATAAGATCATAATGTTACTTTTATAATAGTGTAGTCATTTTATAGTTATTAGCCTTTCCTAATTAATATAAAATATTTTTTAAATGTGTTTTACTACTTAACAATATTTTATTTACAAACATAATGTTAAAACAATTGGGATATTTACCCTTTAGTTTGCCCAAATGTACCTGATTCATACAGTTTTACTTAATGTAAAATAATTTTACTTCTTATGACCTGCATTTCAATCTTAAATTACAAAATAATTTTTTTCGTATTTGCCTTTATTCATACCAAATATTTTTGTCACCACATTGCTCAATTTATGTGTTTGGACTTTTGTGTTCAATTTATAGGGTTCGAATCACCAACTGAGCCAACTGTTGGAATTTAACTTTGAATAAAGTTCAAAAATATGCCTGCAGGTCCTATTTTAGATAAGAAAATAAAAATAGGTTTTTACGGTCTAAAAGTACATTATTTATAATAGAAACTCCATTACCCAACATAATTTTCTTATCTAACAAACTAGTGTTTACAATAAATCAAATTTATAAATCGTCAATTATTTAAATTTAAAACGACTTTAACCTCCTTATAGGTATGTATGTTTAACAAAGCAACAATAAAAAACTTTTGTGTTTATTTTCTGAATATAGTTATTATCATTTACTATTTTCTGAAAAGCAAATAAATTAGTCTTCCATTCTCCAAAATATATATTGTTCTACTATTAAATCAATACTTAAATAAAAGTGAAATTCTATGAAGTATTTTTTTTTAAGCGGAGTATAATTTTACCTTATGGTCAGTTAGTTAACTCCTCAGAATCTTCAGTTACAACAATGTACAACTATTGACAAATATTTTTGTTCGATGTAACGTTTAATTAAAATGTTCTCAAAAGCGTTTTTAAAGCCATAGTTTCCATTATATTACAAAGTATTGTATTCTTTACGTGTTTTAAAGTTAGTTGATCTGCTTTCCAAAAGTGATCGCCACACACTTGTAACAGTAATACTGGCTGTTTGATATGAAATTTATTAGTCTATCCTTTCTGTAACAGTATTCTGTATTACCACACCAATATTGTGTTCGAAATGTATGTGACATAATCATGCTACATATAAAGTGGCCTCAGATATCAATATATTTGACCGTCACTGAACCATGTGTTGTGGTGACGTCATGGGGATCTCAATATCATGCTGATAACATTCTAATTATAACCACTACAACACGAATAAGTGGTATTTTGCTGCCCACTACGAATAATTACTGTATAATTTTAATTTTTAAATTGTGTTTATATAAATGTTATTATAAAACTTTGTAGTAAATTTTTATTGTACTACAATTGGTTCCTTTTTGCAATAGTCATATTTAGTTATTCAACTAATTTACCTAAGTTGTACAATGAGCATTATTTATGTATGTATTTATTTGCGCGTATACAAATAATACGTTATATTTGGCTCATGAATATACTGTTATAAATCAAAATGTATATAACGACATGGAATTTACAGATTTAATGTCGTCAGGAAGTTTAATTTTAGTGCTCTAGTAAGTTCAAGACTTCAGTATGGAGTTGTGTGTTGGGGTGGGACTTTTAAATGTTTAATAGAGAGATTAAGAGTGGTGCAGAATCATTTTATGAGAATAATTACACACAAGAGAATACTAGACAGCTCATTTCCGATTTTCGTTCAACTGAAAATATTACCATTACAACATTTGTTTGTTTTTAAAGTCCTCAGACCTTTTTACACTAAAAGTGGTAATTTGGGTACAACGGGCCTAAATTACGGTACCAGAAGCATAGTCCGGAGAATGTTTAGAACTCCTAAGATTAACAAGTCCGTATTGAAGCATTAATTTTTGTATAATGGTCCAAAATGTTTCAACAAGTTGCCTTATGAAATTAAAATTTCCGTTAACGTTAGAAAGTTTTGTAGTAATTTAAAAGCTTTTCTATTACTAAATGAAAATTGTAACTTATTCTACAGTTAAAAAAAGAAGTTGTGTTCTCTGCTTATTTGTATTTTATAGTTGTATTGTAATGGTATTATGTATTTTGGTTTTATTTTTGGTAAACTATTGTAATAATTGAAATA
Source organism: Stictocephala bisonia (assembly GCA_035578905.1). Taxonomy (NCBI): domain Eukaryota; kingdom Metazoa; phylum Arthropoda; class Insecta; order Hemiptera; family Membracidae; genus Stictocephala; species Stictocephala bisonia. The sequence goes on along the minus strand of JAQJVL010001086.1, from coordinate 193,701 downwards.
AGAAATTGTAAATATTTTTATCCTAGGCTGAAGTGAATTGTTTGTGTTTATTAGTATTGTAGTGAAGTGCAGCAGTTGTGAATTGCAGTGAAGGTACGGTCTTGCATAGCAGGTCCTGTTATGTGCCTTATCAGTGTTAGGTGTAGACGCCACGGAGAGCAGCCCGGCTGATAACAACATGTTACTATAATCTGGACTCTGACAAGAAACCTGTTGTATTTTGTTGCCTATACTGACCACACTACTCGTAAAAGTGGTCAGTCAATTCCGGGTTGTTTTCTTACTATAACTATCTACTGGTTATGATGGAATAAATTCATTTATTCAGTTTATTATGGCAACTATCAAGATATTGTGCTAGTGATAATAGTTTCGTTATAGGTTTGGGAATACAGGAAAACTGTGGGCTGTTTGAATGTACATTTAATCATGTAGAGATTAGAGAACTCATTTTAATACATATCTAAACACCTATTATTACAGAAAATATTTGCAAAAGATTTAAAATTAGGGCATATAAGGTGAGTAGGCTGTACCACAATTTGGCGGAAATTGGTGATTTATGAGTATGCTATGTGTCTTTTGTTTTAGAAACATCGCGATGAATTTCGATCACAGTCAGGTCAAACGATACATAAATAACCACTTTGGAAGGATAAAATGACCAAATGTGTTTTATTAATTTCATTTCGTTAGCTTATTTCCTTTCGGCTTTCTTGAAGCTTACATTTTTGTGGCTGCTGCTGCTATTTTCTGTATGGTTACTGTTTATTATTTTCATTTGATTTTTTTATCTGTATTTGACGCATAATTAATTTACATATATATTTAAATAAAGTACTGCACTCGCCTTTTTAAATGTTTACAATTCATATTATAGTATTTTATTGTATATTTGATTTTTAAAAGAAAATTACAGGAAAGTAACAGTGATATATGGGATTAATAATTAGAATAATTATAGAGCAATATTATCTATTACTATAACAACAAATACTCAAATATAATGTTACACTATTACTCTATGTTTTAGATTACATATGATTTTTAGCTTTATTTCTACATGTATTGTACTACTTCATACATTGTGAACAAATGAAGCATAACGACACGTATTTTCAATAAAATAAGTACAAGAATTAAAAATATATACTGCAGAAATCCATTGTGGAGAACCATGTTTACCATCATCAGACCAAAGGGCATGTGCAGGAGTGTAAGTCTTCCCGGAGTGAGGATTATATTGATATTGATTAACTAATGTTTGTACTACTTTGTACCTATATTCTACTAAAATGTTTATGCTGCACGTTTTTTTTATTCATAATTTTTACTTTTGTTCTATTTATTATTTTCTAATACTAGTATTATTGAATTGTTAAGTTCTTAATTTTTATTGGATTGTAAAGAACTTGTTAAATTTAATATAATGGTTCTGATTTTATATCGTAGAAAGCAGAAAATATCAATTAGTTTAGTGTGAACGGTTATTTCCTTATTAACTGGATGTACGATCCAACTGCACCAGACTTGTCTTCTTGTCAATCTATATTATGACTATAATTTCCTTATTATTAAATATTATTAGTTGGATTTGAATCAATAAACTTGTAAACATTTAAACGATATTTTTCCAACCTTACAAAATTAAAGACTCTTGTAGATAAATAAAATGTTGATTTCAACATTAATTTCATTTTAGTTTCATTTTTATTTAATTTATAAAATTAATGTTAGTTACAGTACAAAGAAAATTACTGTGTAACACAACAAAGTATATAATATCAACAGTTCGTTCAGAGTAATAGTTATTTATATTCTGCTGCAAAAGCAAATTTCCCAAGGGTTTACTCTATATACATTTCTTTGCAAAATATAGAGTAAAATCCTGTATTCCAAGTGTAATAACGCCCCTTTTATGGCTTTATTGACAAACTAAAATATTTATTTAGTAAATTTCATCAATAGAACATTCCATTTTAATTGTTCATATACGGTTGGTTTTCAATTTATGGAGTTCCAGATTTCTTTCTTTTTAATATGTCACTTCGAAACTAATATATGTTAGGATAGTTGTTCATTTATTTAGTGTATTATATTTTAATTTATTGGTATCAATATTCATACAATTAAGTTTATAAATTGCAGTAAATTATTGTTTGTTGTTTTATGGTACATTCTACAAACCTCCTATGCCAAGTTTGCATTTATTGCAAATCTTTTCTGTAATGAATCCCCATTATAAAAAAGTATTTAAACGTGAATATAAGAACAGTATCACTAACAGATTTAGTAATACATGCATCATAACATTGCCATTAAACTTCTTATCTTTCTTGCATACGTCTTGATGTGGCACCACACACAGTGCAAATCTTCATTATATCCTTAAAATTCGTCTGGAATCAACGACATCAGAAGCAACATGAACTGTGGAACTACTGGCATTTTGTTTCGACGAACCATCTAGAGCAAAAACGGCACCCAGAATGTGTGGTTCTTGGGGGTGCCATTCACGGACTATTATTATTACAATCTGGTTCATTATTAAGCGTGCCGGTAACTTTTAATTACGTCCATGTAACTTTAATGATTCGTTAATTCCTTCAAGAAACCTTTAATAATTCACACCTTCATATAAACCATACATACTGTTCATGTTGTGAGATTCCATACACTGTTTCAGGACACAGAAGCTCTATATATTATAAAAGTGTGACGTTAAATTGCTGAATATTTAGCATATTGTTGTCATATAAAAATAGTTGAATCGAATAATAGTTTATGAGTCCTAAATATTCACAATGCCTTAAAATCTCTTTTCTTATGCCATCATCTATCAGAAGAAATATCAAATATCTTGATACGTGTTTGATTTCTTAAAACATCCTAAAAACATCCTTTGACGTCCTAAAACATCAGGACTCTTACTAGCCTAATGGTTAATACTTCGGCCTTAAATGCAGGAAGTTACAGGCTCAAATCCCGGAATGTAAATCAAAATATTACTTGAAATGTTTAGGTCCCTATCCCATAACAACGTTTGAATACTCAGTATAAACACTTATGTCATTGAACTACAAAAAAAAGGCAGACTACAAGATTTACGAAAATATTGTAATGGAAAGATTCAATGAAGGATCTGTAAACATAACTTTACGACCATATATATGATCTTGGACATTTCATCTCTCTACAATACATCCTAACGTGGGTAATATTAGTGCAAGTAATAATCCAAGATTTTCAATATGATAAAAACCATTACCATTGGAGTTATATCCTCTAAGTTTTAAAACTATAATGTGTGTTACCTCAGATAAAATAAATGCAATTCTATTCATGAACTCTCCACTAAATAAAAGACCTTAATGCCTAAGCCCTCCAACGAACGTCCTATCTACTAGCAATGTCTCCAAAACTGTATAACGAAATTAATATTCGCCAGCGTGACAGCTCAGAGCAATGGTTTTGGACTATGGATTCCAGTCTAAGGGTAAAATCAAGAACTGAGAGGCCTCGTTTGAATAAAGTTCATGTCCAGACCTCCAATCCGTGTGAACTGGTTATTAAGGTATCTGTTTATAAAAATAACTACTCTAGTGATACTTCGTTTCATGGCTGGGACACTACTTATTAAAACAACACTAAGGCTTATATTATCAATTCCCAATAAAATAATAATATTAGTGCAACTAGTACTCCACGATTTTCAATATGATAAAAACACAATTTTATTATCATCCACTCATTACCATTGGAGTTTTATCCTCTAAGTTTTAAAACTATAATGTGTGTTGCCTGAGATCAAATAAATTCAATTCTAGTCGTGAACTCTCCACCAAATAACAGACATTCACTTTATTGCCTAAGCCTTCCAACAAACGTGCTATCTACTAGCAATGTCTCCAAAAATGTATAACGAAATTAATATTCGCCAGCGTGACAGCTCAGAGGTATGGTTTTGGACTATGGATTCCAGTCTAAGGGTAAAATCCAGAACTGAGAGGCCTCGTTTGAATAAGGTCCATGTCTAGACAATCCGTGTAAACTGGTCACTAAGGTATATGTTTATAAAAATAACTACTCTAGTGATACTTTGTTTCATGGCTGGGAAACTATTTATTAAAACAACACTAAGTCTTATATTATCAATTCCCAATAAAATAACGTGAACTAGTATTAGAATATTTAACATGAACTAGTATTGAAATATTTACGTGAACTAGTAATAGAATATTTAACGTGAACTAGTATTAGAATATTTAACATGAACTAGTATTAGAATATTTAACATGAACTAGTATTAGAATATTTAACGTGAACTAGTATTAGAATATTTAACATGAGCTAGTATTAGAATATTTAACATGAACTAGTATTAGAATATTTAACGTGAACTAGTATTAGAATATTTAACGTGAAGTAGTATTAGAATATTTAACATGAACTAGTATTAGAATATTTAACATGAACTAGTATTAGAATATTTAACGTGACCTAGTATTAGAATATTTAACATGAACTAGTATTAGAATATTTAACGTGAACTAGTATTAAAATATTTAACGTGAACTATTATTGGAATATTTAACGTGAACTAGTATTAGAATATTTACCATGAACTAGTATTAGAATATTTAACGTGAACTAGTATTAGAATATTTAACGTGAAGTAGTATTAGAATATTTAACATGAACTAGTATTAGAATATTTAACATGAACTAGTATTAGAATATTTAACATGAACTAGTATTAGAATATTTAACGTGACCTAGTATTAGAATATTTAACATGAACTAGTATTAGAATATTTAACATGAACTAGTATTAGAATATTTAACGTGAACTAGTATTAGAATATTTAACGTGAACTGGAATTAAAATATTTAACGTGAACTAGAATTAGAATATTTAACGTATACTAGTATTAGAATATTTAACGTGAACTAGTATTAGAATATTTAACATGAACTAGTATTAGAATATTTAACGTGAAATAGTATTAGAATATTTAACGTGAACTAGTATTAGAATATTTAACGTGAACTATAATTAGAATATTTAACGTGAACTATAATTAGAATATTTAACGTGAACTAGTATTAGAATATTTAACCTGAACTAGTATTAAAATATTTAACGTGAAATAGTATTAGAATATTTAACCTGAACTAGTATTAAAATATTTAACGTGAACTAGTATTACAATATTTAACGTGAACTAGTATTAGAATATTTAACATGAACTAGTATTAGAATATTTAACGTGAACTAGTATTAAAATATTTAACGTGAACTAGTATTAGAATATTTAACGTGAACTAGTAATAGAATATTTAATGTGAACTAGTATTAGAATATTTAACGTGAAATAGTATTAGAATATTTAACGTGAACTAGTATTAGAATATTTAACATGAACTAGTATTAAAATATTTAACGTGAACTAGTATTAGAATATTTAACGTGAACTAGTATTAGAATATTTAATGTGAACTAGTATTAGAATATTTAACGTGAAATAGTATTAGAATATTTAACGTGAACTAGTATTAGAATATTTAACGTGAACTAGTATTAGAATATTTAACGTGAACTAGAATTAGAATATTTAACGTGAACTAGTATTAGAATATTTAACGTGAACTAGTATTAGAATATTTAACGTGAACTAGAATTAGAATATTTAACGTGAACTAGTATTAGAATATTTAACGCGAACTAGTATTAGAATATTTAACGTGAACTAGTATTAGAATATTTAACATGAACTAGTATTAGAATATTTAACGTGAAATAGTATTAGAATATTTAACGTAAACTAGTATTTGAATATTTAACGTGAACTAGTATTAGAATATTTAACGTGAACTAGTATTAGAATATTTAACATGAACTAGTATTAGACTATTGAACGTGAACTAGTATTAGAATATTTTATTTTAAATACTAACGAAATAAATTACAACAAAAAATATCCACCAGACATTATAAAATCACACGTGATTCTACTCACAAATGTCAGCATTATTTTATCTGATGACAAAATAAGGTATCGTATATTGATATTGTCGATATGGGAGCCAATATCACATTTTCTTGCTGTGGTTGAGTGACACTCCCAAAGGCGTGGTAATCGCATTGAACACAATTTTTTATATACACGTCGTTCTGTGTTATTTTCTTTCAATCTAAATATGAATGGAACCCTAATGTCCTTTATATTAATGTTCAGTATATTTTCTTTAATGTTAATATTTTCGTTTATTATACTATTTCTTCACTTTAATTGCTTTTAACGCCATAAAATTCAAAACTAATTCGATATTTAATTAATTATGCCGTCAAAAGTTAGATGTACTATTATCAACCAATGATTGTTATAGTAAAAAAATAGAGCTGTCAAAATCCTTCTACCAAATAATTAAAACACTTATATTTTATTTTGAAAGACGGGTACAAAAGAACACTTTAAATACAAAAGAAGACACATATGAATTAATAAAACCTTTTCTCATATTTGCATTTCGTTAAAAACTGACATAACCCTTTAAGGTGTTTAACCATGGAAAGAGAAAGTTTTTAGCTACATATAAAATGTATCATATTATTTAATTATATCGTTAATGTTATCTCTTAAATATCATTAGGTGAGAGGCTTAAGCGTTTAGGTGGGTTGAAACGAACTTCAACGAATGAGATACCGTCCGTCAGCTTAGTTGGGAATTCGAACCTTCTATCTTGAATTTCGTAGTCCAAACGCCTCTCGAGGTTATATATTGTCAAAAATAATAAAAACTACGATACTTGTTCCTTAACAGCCTGCAGAGGCCGTGTTCGTTTGAATCCCTTAAGAACTATGTTATTTGTGAATCCATATTTGTCGTTATTTATTAACCAAAAGTGTTGTATGAAGTGTTATTTTAAACTTTATTATATTGCACATTAGGGTTTCTCTCGATATTTTAAATATATACGCCTAGTTTTGAAAAATAGGTGAAAATAAAACTTCAAATTCAATATTTTATGTTTTTTTCTACAAAACTAATTAAGAATTCTCGAAATAATTCCATTGCTCAATTTCATTCTTGATCAAATACAATTTGTTTTTAAAAAATCCGCTTAAAAATAACTGTTTAATTTGGATACGCGTGATCGTATGTCTGGTTCAAAAATAACATTGTTCTTGTGGAATCAAAACCAACATGGCCGACAGCCTATGCAGACTCTTCAGGAAAAGCCGTACTCTTTTTTAATCCCATTCAGGCCATTCCTCAACAGTTAGTTACTATTGGTCGTCTGTGCGGGGATCTTATACAGATAGGGTAGGGGGCAGAACCAGTTACATTAGGGGAATGTTACTGATTTAAACTATTTGACCGGGCCAGGATTCCAACCTGCCCAATCACTAACACAGGCCAAAACTCCGGACACCTTAGACCGCCTGGTCACCGGATCTCCAATTTAGTACGTACTTGGATGTAGGGAGCTGGAAACAAAGGATACTTGTAATAAATGAAACAAAATACCAATTAGTACTGGTATTTCAGTTAAACATCAGGTTATATGTAGATATAATAATCGCAATAAATCAACAATATATCTTTCACATTTTAATATTGTCATACATAACACATACCTTAAAAATAAATTATTAAAACATAGTCATAGTTTCATCCACTCATATTTATTTTAAAAAAACTTTACAAAAATATCTAAATATAAACCTCATTATATTTTTTAAATGTTTAATTTATAAACCAAAATTTGTTCGAATTGTTAATCTAAATTAGAACCGACTATTCTTTTTTAAACAAACGAGGATATAAAATTCCGTTAGTTACAACTGTGTTATCAGCAGAAGTACAAAAGAGAGAGTACCTGAAGTGAATTTTTATTAATTCCCTCAGGACCTAATCAGAATCCATTGTGCTTGGTAGCTTGGTACAATAGTAGCTTAACATTGATATATAAATTTGTGACGTATCCTTATAAAGAACATCGATCCGATAAAAAGATTGGTAGTTATGTTTGTCAATTGTTACAGAGTATTTAATTTTATCGAAAATATTTAATCAATTAGAAATATTTATCTGAAGCATATTATGAATATTTTATTTCAGAGACTTAAAATTTATTCATATTTAATATAGCATTTAAAACTATTACTTGGCATTTAACTATTTTTGTCTATATTTTAACGATATTTGATAGAAATTCTTTATATTTATCAAAAATTAATATTTACAATTTTGTCCTTGCTTAATATTAACAATTTTATTACTACGAGTATTATACTTCAATAATTAACAAATTTATTTGACTGTGTTAATATATGATCCCGATCTTCATAACAGGGAATATAATATTCTCGCCCATGTCAACTGGCGAGTGATATTAAAATAAATAAATATATATATATATATATATATATATATATATATATATATATACTATATATAAACTAAATACTGATGCCTGCCACTAAACAAATAAAACAATAATTAAAATGAATATTAGAAAATGTATAACTATATAATGCATTAGAAAAGAGCATAAAAAAAATCAATAATGATATATTTAAAATAAAGTAATAAGATATCATACACAATAAATAAAATTATAATAAACAATTTAATATTAGATTAATTTACAAAAATGTAATAATTTTGTATACCTGGGATTGATCGGAAAATAACATTAACATTTTAATTAAAGTAATATGCTACATGAATTAAATGTTTTTATTAAGAAAACCCATTGTTAAACTATGACATACAGTATTATATGTCCTTCACAAAAACGATAGTGATCAACCGAATATTTAAATTTATAATTAGCTAATGAGTAAACCCAAAACACGCAAAGATTTCGTCTTACGTATTCGAAATGTATTTATTCCTTCAAAATATAATATATGCAAAATCAATGCATTATCTTTTTTATTGATGTTTTGTTTAAAGCGCTTACTATTAGCACAGAATATAGACAGATATGTCTATATTCTGTGCTATTAGCTAGGGGTTTTAATAAAAATAATGTTAAGTTTCATTTTATAATTTTAGTATGCTATATTATTACGTGTTATTATGCAAATCATGTATAAACACTTTTCTCGTTTATTCTTGAGTGTAAGGTGTTAAAATACTAATCTAAGAGTTAAACTATAAAAATTATTTAGTCATTACTATCCAATTACTAGAATGATATATTGAAGTGTTTTATTAAAACCGATACTGAACGAAATACACGAACAGTTCGGGGCTTACATCGTAATATTTCTATGAAGTGATTTATGATTTTATCAAAGACCATATAATTGTCGACGTGCGTGTTTCATGTGGGTTGTGGCAGATGATATGAGGTGTTTCACCCATAATAGATTCCCACCACGACAATGGAAGCGCAATTTAAGCAGATAATTGGATATGATGGTTTGAAAATGATTCCAAATGTTACTGTGATATTAAATGTACCTTATATATATTTAATATATCCAAACATAGCCTATAGAACATGTTTCTGCCAATACACCTGTAAATAAACATATATAAGAAATCAGTAGTTGTTGGAATATTTTTAGAATACAGGCAGGCTCACTGTTATTAATTTCATACATTAAGCTTGCTTTCCATTTTTTATGAGACAGTTATTTTTACTATTATGTGCCCAAATCCCCAAACATAGAAACAATGACAAGTCAATTAAAACATAAAATTGTTAATAATAAACGCATAAAACGAATTCAGACATATATGGATTAACTAATTCCTTAAATATAAGACAGTTGTTTTCTAGTTTGGGCGTAAATGATTTAAAGAGATATATATTTTTAGAAACCATCATTTTATTATTATAAATTTATTCCTAGTTAAAGGCCGAAACCTTTCATAATCAACCATTCAATAATCACAATCCAATTTTTTGTTGACAAGTACTGTTTCTGAAATTTGTAAAATTGTATAATTAACTGTAATAAACGAAAATAGACCTCTTCTTTGACACAACAACTTTAATGTAATGTGGCCCAAAATGTCTAACACACAATGTAAACAAAACACATACCAAATTAATTATTAAAAACATATGATGTATTTAACAAGTGTTATAAATTAATATTATTATAATAGGCTGTAGCAACTACAGAATGATTGTATGTAACAAGTACAATACCTTTGTTTTACTTAAAGGATAAAAAATACTACAAAATATTATAATGACGGACAAAACACTTTATTTATTAAAATTGTCAGATGTAAAGAGCACTCTAATTTTTAAGAATATAACCCCACAATTATTAGGTACAAGTACTATCCAGTCATGGTGTAGTTGGTTGGTTTACGTTTACAAACTGTTATATTTTTAGTCATACGATATATTTTTTATATATCAGACATTCTAAAGAGAAAGTGTTTTCCAAAAGAAAGCAGGATATTCAAAAAATACTACTTCAATGTATTTTTAAATCTAAATAGTAAACAATACCATTACAAGTATGTTCTATTAGTATTTAATAGATTCGTTCATTCTATTCCATATGGTAATTTAAAAAATTATGCAAACCTGAAACAAAAAAACCACAATTGTATTATATGTGTCTGCATTTCGTAATAAGTAGATGTCCAGAAATCAAACTTGCCTGGTTAGCTAGGACACAGCATCAAACATACAGTATATGTACGACAGAAACGGCTCTTTAGAGGGTGTCAATACCTGCTTTATTAAATCTGTGACATATAATTAGTTCAGAATAAGGTCATTAGGAATCTTTATTGATATTTGCATGATCGTAAACTCCAAGCAAATAAGTTTTGAGTTTAATTGAAATTAAATAAGAGGTAAATTTAAGGACAACGTCCACCTCTATTGCATTTAACCTATTATGATGCACGCTTGTTTGATTTAAATCTAATTTATTACGCTGGTAATGTGGAAACACACAAAAATAAGGAGCAATACAAAAATATACTCTTTCTTTTTGAAAAATGACCTATACATTTAAACCAAAGTAAGTAATTAAAGTGTGGATGACATTGAATAAATACACGCATACTTCAGTAACACCGACCTTATCCACTCCAGTACCAACCAGAATCCCTATTTACGGGCCGAACCCGTTTTCTCAGGGACTTTCTAGAATCCCCTTCCGATTCTAAATGGATGTAAGGTTAATGGGAAGATTTTTCCAAAGTTTACAGGTTACAACGCTGAATGATTTGTTAAAAGATGAAGATTTTTTTATTTTTAAATCTCTTATACTTTTTTGAATGATTACTTCAAATTTTCTCGAACATTTTTTGAGAAAAGATAACTTTGATACCTCTTTTATGCGGTAATTTTGTTATGTTTTATTTTAGTATGTTTAAGTGGTACCGTCCTATCTAAAGTCAAACACAAAATGAAAACGGTAGTTTTGTGATTTTTATAACCTATCTGAGAGGGTAACATTTAAGTCATTCTATACGGAGTTTTTTGTAATTTAAGTGAGGTAAAATATATGACTATACTAACGTACGTTTGGAATACTCAGGCAAGATACATCGTAACCTTTTAAGTTAGTGAATCCTGAAAATTCTGTTTTTTCCATTGCGTAGGTAACTTTAAATGGGATTCTAAGATCGTCCACTTTGCCATAGTATGGAAGCTCCGTGCCATCTACAATCATAAAGAAAATTTTGTGATGGAAAATCGGAAAAATGAATAACGTACGAAGATTTGTTTAATCTTAGTTTCTGAGTAGGTGCATGAAAAACATCTTTCGAGGTTATGGATCTCACCCTCCTCATGAAACATAAATAAAATAGGATTGGATTTTAAAATGCATGAATAAAATTAAACATCCCTTGGTTGACTTAAACAAAGGCTTAATATTATTTTATAATATTAAAACTAGTTGGAAACTAAAATATTGCTCAGTCCTTCTCTGACACTACGCTCTTCCTCCCCTAAAACATAAAGGCTTTTGTGATTGTTCAAAGTTTTAAGAATATTAAACTTTATATCTACCTTAAAAGATAATTACTTTTATTAAAAAACCATACAAAATGAGACAAAATAGTGTAAGAGTAAAAAAATGTTCTCTTAAATCCTATTAGTTTTTTATTTTATTCATAGATATTTATTCAAACTCTCCTGTTGTTCTTACTAAACATAAAACAAAATAGTTTTTAATATGTAAGAAACAGGAATATGTAGCTTTAAAAGAATTTTGCATATCTCCCACACCTCTGAAGTTCCGTTTTATAACCTTCCGTTGTACGTTTGGTACTGAATATTCCAATATATTCCAGAGCGCTAACTCCTGGAAACGTGTCCACTAAACTTCTATAAAAGATCCTGCCCTCCTGTTTTTGGATATAGTGATGCATTAAAATGTATTTATTTTTAGTCCGTACCATGATATTTTGGCAGTGGAGCTATCAAAACTAATTGCGAGGTTTAAGTATTTTAAGTATAAGTTACCTATACTTAAATAAAACACAAATTTGAAAATAACACAGTTTTATGACTTTTCTTGGCCATAAAATGTTCCTTCACACACTCAGACCAGGTAGACAGCAGTAAATTGCATGACTGGATGCAAGATACGAACTTTATAAATATGTAAGTTCTTTTATAGTTTTTACTCTTTTTTAGTAGTTTTTACACCCTTAAATTTCTAAAAATAAATACTCGTATAGTAAATAAAAAAATGTATACTAACATACTACTAAGTAATTAGTAATGCATTGATGTAACTTACTATATCCAACAGCTTAGTACTCCTTAAATCAATCTAATTTTAGTTTTAACGATTTTGTTACATTTTTATTTATTATGCTTAGTTATTTCTTATGACTATCTCCCCCAATTAAATGCAAGTTTTATTTATTGGCAAAACCTACCCCTAGGATTTTTCAAAGAAAGGGGTTTTTTCAATAATGTGGCATATAGTTTGTTGTCAGCTACCATAAATTAATTTTTTTAACATTTCAAATGTGATTTTAAGGTGCTTAAAACAACTTTTAAAAATTATAATAATAATAATATTGATTATTAAACTACTTGAAATAACGATGTTGACAGATTAGTTCACATCAAGATATTATAAATACCAAAACGCCCTATGGAATTTGATATCCGATCAAATGATTCATTCCTGAAAAGTATACAACGATTTACGTCCTTGCAGGATGTTAGAGTAACGTTCAAATCATTTAGATCAAAAAGAAGGTGTGAACATGGCCTGAAACATATTTACTGTCTTAAATTATTGTTCATAAATTAAAATCCCTTAGTAATTTTGTTTATTATTGAACTAATTTTGCTGTATTATTTAATAGAAGAACAGAATTCCAACTAACATATTAAATGCTGTTTAATATTGAATTCATGTAACTAATTACATCTGTGTTATAACCATTAATTAATTATCAATTAAGGATTAAAATGTTCTTGTACTTAAATTTGTTTATTGTTCTAGCAAAATAGTTAAAACCTAAAGCAAGATTAGCACGCTTTAAGCAAAGCTTATTATTGCTTAATTTTCTATTAGACCCTAAACATTTAATTCATGTAGAAGGACAATATTTTAGTAAATATTCTCTATTTAATCAACCACCTGAATATTTTCTCCTTTGTAATTTGGGTACATTTTTACTCTATAGCCTGTATCCCAATATCCTGACGTTCATTAGTTTAAAAATTATTTAATATTTATTGATATAACACAATTATAGTTGTTGAAGAGCCCATGCTGTTACTCGAGATCTTGTTGTAAATTAAAAAAGAAAATAAAAAGTTGACGATAAAACTATTCCAAAATACTTTTTAAGTTGTTTTAGTTTAGTTTGTCTATTGAAGTAAAATAAAAGAATCTGTTATAAGAAGCTAAATTGTTATAAATAATAATTAATTTTCATTATGACTACTACGATTTGTCTGCATTAATTTATATTACCTGATATATTAGATTAAAAAATAATAAAAATATTCAAGAGTGTTGTTTCTATTTGTATTTAAAATAAATGAACCAAACACAACTCTACTAAACATTTTTGAAGTTGTATATCATTGTTCTCTACTTTGAACAATTATCTCTGAGAACTTACAATGTATTCTCGAGTAAAAAGCCATTAAGAATTGTCTTCTTCTTTATGTTTTTTTGAGTAGAATGAACTATACAAAAAATAGTTACTAAGGAACCCAAATATTTATTTAAAAAACTCCTAGATAGATGTATACATTATTGTATTAAACTCACTATTGAAAAGTTAATATCAACAAATTACGTTTATATAACGGTTCAGTTTCAAATACATTTATGTACATTACATAGTTAACAGAATATAACAAATAAAAAGTTATTTATTTTTGCTATAAGTAACTCTATAAAACATACATTTATCAGATATTTTCAAAAGGCTAGTGATTATAATTAATAACCATATTTAAATTCATTAATTATACGATTATGATAGTCTAAAATGTTTGAGTAAAATAGTGATCCTACTAAAAGATCTATTGAGTGGTGTTTTTAGTTAGTTTTATTAAGAATGTAGCGATTATATTTCATAATAAATATTAAAACACAAACGTGCGACAACAATACTAATCCCAGATTTAGAGTGGTATAAAATGTCATATCGGCTTACTGGTGTTCATTTTTGTAACTGGACAAATGGATAACAAGGATTATGGGATTTCCGGAACATTTGTTACAGAGTTATTCCATATTGGGCTTCGCCTATGCATACGTTGCATTTAAAGCAATCCCTTCAATGTAAAATTTTATACATTTTTATAATATTTTCGTTACAATACATCTTATATGGTATATAACATTCGAAACAGAATATTAATTAGTTTTAGATATAAATACTTTTATAGAAGGAAACAGCATAGCATAAACTACGTTTGTTTGTATATTTATTTATTTACTTTTTACCGTGTTAATTTAGAAGGTATGTACACTACAGTGACTAGTATTGAACCACCAACCCACACATACACGTACGGTGGAATTGACCCACCAATCCACACATACACGTACGGTGGAATTGACCCACCAACCCACACATTTATAACTTTATATAAGTATATATATAACATTTGGATATTAATAAACTAATACAAATTATTTGGGGACTTTTACTTACCAACCCGCCCACCCGTACACGTTCTGTGGTAAAAAGAATGTTGGACAAAAAAATTAATAAATGTGCTCTTGCAATGCATATAGGCCTGTTTAACATTCTGGACAGACATATTAAACTATAAATAAGTGATACTCATTAGGAAAAAGTAAATATTGGTTTATTAAGAGTTACAATTTCAGAGAACTATTAACTGTTTCAATTATTTTACTATTTGATACTTCAGTTTCGAATGTCCAGTGAAACTTTTATTTTTTTGTATACTTTTATTGTTTTGTAACTTGTTTTGGATAATACCACTTTTACGTATATATGTGCATTTATGTTTGTTTGCATTTTAATATGTTATTTATATTAAAGTAAAATGAAGTGATACTTTAGCAGTCAATGTTAGGAAGCCCTCTAAAACTTAACCTGAGACCAACGGCTTAAGAGCGACTTCTGAACTATGACCAGTGACCAGGAAGGCGGGCTACGTGTAAGGATGAGGTCGCTCATCGGCCACATATGTAAAGAAAAGAAATGCTCCATGTTGGTTGACACCGTTATCTTACGGTAATGACTGAAAATCCTTCCAAGAACACTGGCTAAGTGTAGAATAAACAGCATAGAGTAGCCTGATAAATATTTAGATTCTTTATGACTAGATAGATTTAACTTTGGATTCAGAGTGAATATGTTTATTAAATAAAAAATAATACTATAAATAGAAGATGTGTAGGCTACATTTATTTTGTTGTCAATGATATTCAGAATAACTTTTATGGTAAAAATGTCATAAGGTCCACCATAAAATTTTAATCTTTCAACATATTTTCAAAAATAATTGTGTACAAAAATTATATGTTAAATAAATGTTAATTAACTCAAAAGCTTTTTTGTAAATATTCATAAAATTATCAAAAATATTCGTGGGGATACTAAACATTAGTGCAGAATTATTTCTAGTAACATTCTAACTAGTAATACTACACAATACAAAGAGGCATATCAAGTTAAAATGACTTTCAAACAAACATGATTGTAAATAGTTCAACTCAAATTATATTACTGTTGAAACAAAGGGGTGATTTATATAATTTGATTAGCTTCATAACTACTGGAACACAAATGGCAACAGTTATCAGAATTTTGATGCTGGATTTCATATTATCTTCGTCCATAAAATGATTTTAATTGCACTTTATCACCAAGAATTTATTTAATTACGGGTTTCGTGTTGTTAATATTTATGGTGGTATATCAATTGAAGAATAAAAATAATATACAGGTGCACATGTGTTTTTGAGATAGTTTTCCCTACTGAATTGATTGTTAGATATGAGTTTATCAAAAAACGTACCAAACCAACTGAATATACAGTTTTTTTTATTATTAACAAATTCACAATGTCATGTACAGTAATTGTTATTGTTGACCTTTTAGAAAGAAAAATATGAGATCCACTTCGTACTTCTTACCACAGTAATATGAATATGCTCTATAACCACACCTAATAATTAAATTTAATCAGTCATTATTCAAGGATTTCTTGGATCCATCCAGCATTCCAAGGATTAAACCCATTAAGTACATCAAATTGACATTAGTTAAATGTATTCGTTTACCTATATCAATCAATATAAATTTAAATTCAAAAATTTCAAATTTAGAATACATCACAATACACCACTTTTATGCAAGCTTTTATAACAAAAGCTAACAATAATTTTAAAAAATATATAAGTTAAAATAACATCAAGTTTGTGATAAAAAACACCCTGTTTTTCATTAGATCAACTATGGGTATTATGTATGTTCACATACAATCTCTGGTAAGTATATTTTCATATATATGTGTATATTTTTTTCTAGAGATAAAAATAATATATAACAGTGATGGACTTTTCGTTGATTTCTAAAGAAAGCAATTATAAGAAAAGCTAAAAAGTCAGCTGAGCCAAGAGCTTGTTTGCCAGTAGTAAGGATTAAGTACCTGTTAATTATACAGGGTTGGGCAAACGTCTGTAATATATTTATTTATTTTAAAACCATTGAACAAAATTTAATGAAACTGCAGTTATGTACATGTCCCTATATCAAATATTTAGATATATTTTACTTGTTTTTTGCATAGCCAGGTGATGACCCATGAAGGAAGTCTTAAATATTTTAAATGTAAGCCTACTTCGAGTTATACCTCATTATTAAGGTCTTTCTTTGTAAAACACAAGAGAGCAAACTTGAGGTCAAAAGGATGATCCAATCAGAAAATACAGCCACTCGAAGAATTTAATGTCAGGGTCGGGCAAAAGTCTGGAGTATATTTATTGATTTAAAAAATACTAAACGAAAAGTAATGAGACTTTGTAGTTATATACATGTCCCTATACGAAACATATAGACATATTTTAATTGTTTTTTTGCATATCCAGGGGATGGCCCATGGAAGTCTTAAAGGACAAGGAAGTCTTAAAAATTTTAAATGTAAAACTACCTCGAGTTATACATCATTTTAAAGGGTTTTGTTTGTAAAACACAAAAGTACAAACCTGTGGCAAAAAGGATGACCCGGTCAAAAAATATAACCTCTCAAGCAATTTAATGTAAAATAACTAACACTGACTAAAACAAAGGTAAGATAATTATCTATTGCTCCGTAGAGCTATAATTGAATATGAGAAATCAAATTTCACAACACAAAAAAGAAGTAAAAATTTATCATAATAGTATTCTTAAACTATTAGGTAAACTTACTGTTAAAAGTGTTTTAATACATTTTTCTTATTTTTACCTTAATTAAATAGCATAGCTATTTTTATAACCTAGTCGTTTGTTATGATTGTTAACAACATAATCAGCAACGAGGACCTGAAACTGTTAAATAAATAGTCGTATAACTGAGAAGAATTAGTAATATGATATTAAATTATTTGAATCGCTGTATTTGTGAATGTTTTTGTGAACACCTGTAGGTGAACTTTTGACCTAAGTTTTGGACTTTTGTATTGTACAAACAAAGATCTTTAAAATGAGGTATAACACGAGGTAGGCTTACATTTAAAATAGGATTGGAGAGAGAGAGAGAGAGAGAGAGAGAGAGAGAGAGGGAGAGAGAGAGAGGGAGAGGGAGAGAGAGAGGGATTGGGAGAAAGAGAGAGGGATTGGGAGAAAGAGAGAGAGAGGGGGATGGAGAAGAAGAGAGAGGGAGAGAGAGAGGGGGAGGGGGGAGAGAGGGAGAGAAGGATAGAGGGAGGGAGGGAGGGAGGGAGGGAGGGAGGGAGGGAGGGAGGGAGGGAGGGAGGGAGGGAGGGAGGGAGGGAGGGAGGGAGGGAGGGAGGGAGGGAGGGAGGGAGGGAGGGAGGGAGGGAGGGAGGGAGGGAGGGAGGGAGGGAGGGAGGGAGGGAGGGAGGGAGGGAGGGAGGGAGGGAGGGAGGGAGGGAGGGAGGGAGGGAGGGAGGGAGGGAGGGAGGGAGGGAGGGAGGGAGGGAGGGAGGGAGGGAGGGAGGGAGGGAGGGAGGGAGGGAGGGAGGGAGGGAGGGAGGGAGGGAGGGAGGGAGGGAGGGAGGGAGGGAGGGAGGAGGAGAGGGAGAGAGAGAGAGAGAGAGAGAGAGAGAGAGAGAGAGAGAGAGAGAGAGAGAGAGAGAGAGAGAGAGAGAGAGAGAGAGAGAGAGAGGAGAGAGAGAGAGAGAGAGAGAGAGAGAGAGAGAGAGAGAGAGAGAGAGAGAGAGAGAGAGAGAGAGAGAGAGAGAGAGAGAGAGAGAGAGAGAGAGAGAGAGAGAGAGAGAGAGAGAGAGAGAGAGAGAGAGAGAGAGAGAGAGAGAGAGAGAGAGAGAGAGAGAGAGAGAGAGAGAGAGAGAGAGAGAGAGAGAGAGAGAGAGAGAGAGAGAGAGAGAGAGAGAGAGAGAGAGAGAGAGAGAGAGAGAGAGAGAGAGAGAGAGAGAGAGAGAGAGAGAGAGAGAGAGAGAGAGAGAGAGAGAGAGAGAGAGAGAGAGAGAGAGAGAGAGAGAGAGAGAGAGAGAGAGAGAGAGAGAGAGAGAGAGAGAGAGAGAGAGAGAGAGAGAGAGAGAGAGAGAGAGAGAGAGAGAGAGAGAGAGAGAGAGAGAGAGAGAGAGAGAGAGAGAGAGAGAGAGAGAGAGAGAGAGAGAGAGAGAGAGAGAGAGAGAGAGAGAGAGAGAGAGAGAGAGAGAGAGAGAGAGAGAGAGAGAGAGAGAGAGAGAGAGAGAGAGAGAGAGAGAGAGAGAGAGAGAGAGAGAGAGAGAGAGAGAGAGAGAGAGAGAGAGAGAGAGAGAGAGAGAGAGAGAGAGCCTAGACATCTGCTTAGTAACATTAGGTTCTTCATCAACACGTTGCAGAACAGAGTTCTCAAACTTTTAAGAGTCTAAGTATTTGCTTACCTTGACTAGGAAATTTTGTTGTTTTTTTTTTCATTACAGCTTACATTTACAAATAATGGGTGAAAATCCGAATATTGTTCTTCAACTTTGATGTTGTATTGAAATTATTGTATGAAGTAATAAATTAGTAAACACGCAACGTAAAAAACGTAACAAATTAAATATATCTGTTCAGTGAAAAATAAAAGTAAAAGCAAAATATCTTAACCGATACACCATTAGATAGGAAATGTATTCTTAGTAAATTTTAGAGTAATTGACGATTTTTATTCATTAAACTATAAAATTTTATATATCCCTAATTTTGAAAGTAAATATAGTACGAGTTGAATATATTTTAGTAACTAATCAATGTATGGATGTCTATTATATGAAAGTGTTACTAAATCGGTTAACCCACTCTACATTTATAAAATAAATATATATATATATATATATATATATATATATATATATATATATATATATATATATATAAAGACACGTTGGATGTCTGGAAAATACGCCTTTTAAGACATAACTTAACATGACTTGTTTTGTTTATTTTGGCCCATAGAATCAGTTCCTGGGCTATCTTCTCACATTTAAAACACAACCTTGTATATCAAGATTCATCTAAATAATAAAAATTACTGATAAACCTAAATTTTTATCAGTAATGTTTTTTAAATATTAGTATGGAAATCCTAACATTTTGTAACATACGCTGACTTTTCATACTGCTTAAGGGCCTTTACCTACAGGAGTATAAGAAGTGCTTAAAGAACTATTGAGAATATCTTTATATCATTTTAATATACTTTTATTTTTAAAAGGGAGGCTGATCTACGAGTACTGTATTATAAGTTAAGCCACTACTACGCTAGCTAGTACTGGAAGATATGAATGTTAATCAATGACAGACATCACTTATTAAAAGTAAGTCAGTAAGTGGTTGTTATTGTTAGGTTAGAAATTCAAATTAATGTAAATAAATGTAATTATTAAATAAATTGAAAACTTTGTACAGGGGGTAAAGTTCCCTTGCATGTAAAGACTAATCCATTTTTATTTTCTATTTTTGGCTTTGGATTTAGGGTTTAATAAAGTGAAATAAAGGTCACTTGTTGCAACTTAACCTAATTGACAATTTTGGACCAAATTAACGGTGTAATATTAACTTAGGAAGTAGGTTTCGGCACTTTACTTTATCCTCCTGCGTCCTAGTTATAGATTACTGTTTGTAGCCTTTAAATCCTAATGCCCTTATACAATGCAACATGTCTCTGAGTCCTGAGCAGAAATTCGCGTTCATATTACTAAACAAAAAATAACCCGGATCGCTAATAGTTGCTATGTTAGGCAACAGATGGCAGCATGGTATTTTTTTTTCTTTTTCAAACATATTGTTTCCTCAGGAGTCAAAACCTATTTTCTAAATCTACTAATCTACTTATAGATTTAGGTGTTCCCTACTGCAAACCTATAATCATACTCTTACTGCAGTAAATGTGTCCTTATATAAGCAAAAAGGGGATCAGGAGGTTAAGATTACATCGACATCTCAAAAGACGTCATATTTGTAAACACGTTGTGATACGTATAAACTGCATTCATAGACAAGTTATGTCTAACGTTATGTTACTCAATCACTAGACTAACCACTTTCAATCATCGCTTTCACTTGGTGAGAGCAGAGATAAACTGGATTTGTTATTAGTATCTGAATTAGATAACCTCAATTCCAACAACTCCAATCCCGCAACATCCGCAATTCCGCAAATACCAAGTCCACACTTCCGGCCAGATCCTAGTCCACACTTCAGGCTAATTCTAAGTACAGTAGAACCTGGATATTTCGACAGTTCGAAACCGAGTGGCTCGGTTTGAGTGAGGGTGAGTCACAGAAGACAATTAAATCTCAAGCTATCAGAAATATATTTGAATGAGAGATGAAAGTTAATTGAATCTGTGCACTTTCTCTGACATGTAGAGTTAAAATAAAAAATGAATTGAAGAAATGCTATGATTTGTGAATTATTAAATTAAGAAAAATACATCCATATATTTGTATGCATTAATAAAAAATTAAATATTATATTTTCATCTGTGTATAGCAAAACGTTATCAAAAAGTATTACATGAAACTGTAGGAGTTATTCGTCTTTTATTCCGTTGTAAATAGCGCCGTTAGTCAACTCCTCTCGGGTCTGTGTCACAGTTCGGTCTTTGATCTCAATAATTAAATTTCCTTCTGAAACGTCCCGACACGTCCGGCAATTTCTCTTCTTTTATTGGAAACCCTTGTTTTACAAGCAGACATCAAATACTATTTCCTTGTAGGGAAAAGGAGTCTATTCAAAATAGATGTTCATCTTTGGATACTTAATTTATGAGCAGAATTATCTTAGCATTCTTTTACAATATTATAATTACAATAAAAATTATTAAATATTTTGTTTAAAATGACATTTTCTCATTAATTTTCATCTTTTATATTTATAACTATTTGTTATATTTCTTCTTCGTTTATCTTTTTAAAAAAAAGCACAATTAAAAACCCCTTCTATTGATGGAATCATGGGTGACTTGTTTCGTTCACATATAAAAAATAATTAACTAAACAATACTCAATAAAAATTCATATTTAAATACAAGCTTACACAAAAATTTCATATTTAAATACAAGTGTTTTTCTCATTTTATTAAATTTATCACTAATAGAATGGTGGTTTGATTTAATTTTAAAAGCATGAAACTGACATATCTCTGAGATTAAACTTTGGACAATACTAATAGTTTATCCATTTGATTTCTCAGTGAATTTAAAATATTTGTTGATGCCCTGTTAGCAGATTTTTTAATTTAAATTAGTATACTTTACAAATGTAAATGCAAGGATTTAAATGATAAAGGTTACCTCGAAGAAATAAATTAAACAGGCTTATACCTCTTAAACCAGTTGAATCGTTAATAGATGACTAGGTAATCATCAATAAGGGTCTGGTTTATGGCTTTTAAGTTTCCACTCAATTTGTCACAGCCTTGAAACATTACGAAAGGTTAGATTAATCCTCTACTGAAAAAGATCTTTTAGAGATTTGATAAGTAACCAAAACTTAGATAAATTCTTTTTACTCTTACTCAAAAGTAATAGATAATTTTTTTTAACTTCACTTGCAAGTTCACATAGGCCGCAGGCCTGTGCGTGATTTGTGTTCAACAACTGAAATACTGACCGTTAGCTCAATCGGAAACTAGAACCTTGGATCTTGCAACCTCTCAGTCCGAAGACTCAGCCACTGAACCACCACGCCGGCAATAAATAATGGATATTGTATATTTCATGAATTTAATAGATATGTAAGTAAATAATGTTTATACATTAAAATATATAAATAAGCGTATTTATATAAAAAATGAAACTATGTAAAACTATTGTAAATGATTATTTTATTTTTGACCATTATATGAAAATAAATATGATTTCTCAATAAAACGTTCAAAATAATATTATCGAAACTGAACGATCACAATACAAGCTACTGATATAAATTATATTCCATTTTAAGCAAATACTTAATTTAATGTGGGTGGGTGGGTCAACACTGAACGTGTATGGTTCGGTTGGAAGA
Source organism: Stictocephala bisonia (assembly GCA_035578905.1). Taxonomy (NCBI): domain Eukaryota; kingdom Metazoa; phylum Arthropoda; class Insecta; order Hemiptera; family Membracidae; genus Stictocephala; species Stictocephala bisonia. The sequence goes on along the minus strand of JAQJVL010001086.1, from coordinate 170,573 downwards.
TTAACACTATTTATTGTACTTGAAAGGGTGAGTGACTGAGTCAATACCACTGTACATGCATGGGTGAGTGGGTCGGTGGGTCAATATCACCGTACGTGTATATGTGGGTGGCTAGTTCAATACCACTGTATATATATGATTGGGTGAGCGGATGGTTGGGTCAATATCACTGTACGAGTATATGTGGGTGGATGGTCTAATACCACTGAACGTGTATTTAGAGGGTTTAGAGGGTCAACACTATTAGTTATTCTACGTGTGTGGGTGATTGACTGGGGAATACCACCGTACGTATATTGGTGGGTGGTAGATCAACATCACTGAACGTTTATTGTTGGACCTGCAGCAAACAGAGCGACAAACAGCACAACAAGTTTGATCCACTACAAAATTCAGATTTTAAAAGATTTAAAAGAGGAAAAATATGTTTAATTAGAAAATATTTTTCGAGTAAAAGTACATAACTATGAATCGCTAACCATAGTTCACAATTAACTTCATAATGTACATTTATACAACAGGCGTAATGCAAACAGCAGCATTTTTTCTTTGATTTATTTGTGCATTTTAATTGTGGCCACTAATACAATGTCTTACGACAACTAATTACAATCTTTGAACATCTACCATTTTATACTGGATCAACCTTTTTAATTATTATTTGTGGTATTCATATGTGCTAGACAACCCCTTAAAAGTAATTGCATATTTACCGATGCTAATGTATGATTTTTTTGTCAAATACCTTGTGAACTATCCTCCATTGCAGGGTAAGGGTCACTAACTATCCTAAAAACCACTTTTTTAATTCCAGTAGGCATTTACAAAGTTTAACTCTCCCAACTAGAGTTAAGTAGAGTACATTAAATCGTGTAATTTTTTAAACTACTGTCATTATTAAAGAGCGAACATTTCAGTTCGTATTTGTGGGTTTATATTTTACTACAAAAGACCTTTAATTTGTCTTACTACTCGACTTATGCTCTCATTTAAGATTTCAATATGACTCATTGCAGGGATATGACAGCAAAGTACATCTAGAACAATTAAATTTATAAGTGATGTACCGAGTGTTATTGTTTTATCTGTAATCGTTCAGAAATTATTGAGCCATTCCGGAACTTCTTCCATGCTGTATGTTTATTTAATTCTGTAAATATTTTCATTTAAATTATGTCTCATGATAAATTATTCATTTGGCTAGACACTTTAAAATATAACATGTTTATCAAATACATTAGTAAAACATAAAAAACTAGATTACTTGAAAAAATTACATTAAAGTTATGTTAAAGCGATTGTTTGATGCTCGTTATGTTTGTGAAGGAAAACCTAAAATGGATTAACCATGCAACAAATAATCTGGCATTCCTGTAAATCCTTGCAGGTTCTAGTTGTAACATTTGACATCAATAACCCAATATGACATTTTATGCCATCCTAAGCTGGGATTGGATTTGTTTTTGCACGTTCATATTTTTCTTCTTTTCAATATTTATTCTTAAACTAGTTTTACTATGTGAAAATAACACTCTTTACATACTGTGTAACATAAATAAAAAGTAACGTACAGTGCATAAACAGGTTATCCTGGTTATGTTAATTAGACATCGTTTATAATTAGATTATCGTGGAATTATATTTAATAGCTTGTTAGTCTTTCTTTGCAACAAAGACTACTCATTTGTCTACTCAAAAAATAAAAAGAGGTTTTCTGATTCCATATTTACCTACTTCCACCCAGTTATTTATAAATGGTAATGTTCAAGAAATATAAATGGTAATGATTCTTAGTAAAATACATTTATATGCAAATGTATCGAACCAATTGATTATTTTCGTAGATTCCAATGTTATGATCATAGAGAGGAGTAAGATCGTTATGAAAATTAAATTAAAAACTATCGATCACTATATTTGTTTATATTAGCATGGCAGGTGTGGTAAAACCATGTAAGAGTTTTACCACACATGGTGGTATCTCATTTTTCACAGTATCTGAACAATATGTACTGTGAAACATGAGATACCACGAGTTTTAACCTTACATAGTAAAAATTAGTGGAGTTTACTCTTCACTATGTCTCTATAGCTGAAACTGTCTATTTTCACTATGTCTATTTTCACTACCTGGTATTACCTACTCCAGCACATATGACCACTTCGAGCTTCTTCGCGTCTCCCGAGTGAGATTATTTAAGAGTTTTTTGGGGGATTTCATTCCAATTTTCTTGGACTGCTTCTTCAACCTCACGTAAAGTGTGTGATGCGCGAAGTGAACCCGAGCCCGGCCAATTTTTTTAAGACTGTCTCACGATGTTCTAAAAATTCATATAAGGATCACGGAGGACAATCCAATTTGTTCAATCCAGTTTCCCTTAGGTAACCTGTCTGATTGCTTTGTGTTGGTGGGTTTTGTCTTACAGTAGCAGAACATTCATCGATAAAAGTTCAAATGGCTATAGCATGGTATTGCAAAATGTCCAGTACGTACCTGTCTGCTTTAAAAGCTGGGCATGGAACATTCACTATTGCTGAGTGGGCCTCAAAGGATATGCCTTCCCAAAAAAAGGACAGAGCCACGACTAAATGGTTCCCTTTGAGCAAAGTAAACTAGAGAAAATCGCTCCCTACTTCCTCTCCAAACTTGCATACGTCCCTCTTTAGGCTCACTCTAGTTTCATCTGAGAATAAAACTCGTTTCCGTTGCTCAAGAGTTCAATTAAAGTGATCACGAGTAAATGCGAGTCAAGCAACACGGTGCTGTCAGGTGAGCCTGTGGCTGGCCTATGCTGGATAAAAGTCTGTTAAGAACTTGGCCTCACCTTATTACAAGAAATGTGAACATTTCTTAATCGTCTGATCAATTCCTGCAGAGATGTGCTACTTCTTAATCTTCCTTCAATACAGTGTCATGAACCTCTATAAATTCATAACAAATCACATTGTGATAAATACTTATTACAAGTCCAAATTATTTATCATGTAACGTCATAAATATTAACTTTATTTTATGAATAGTTTCGTATCATTATCATAAATGTCCTATTTAAGAATACTCAAGAAGATCCTAATAATGTGGAGATACTCAGGGATGTTTTGAAATTTGTTCACTTGTTTGGAAGTCAGCTGGAAGCTTTTACTGCTGGAAATATTAGCATCTAGCCAAATGCCTAGGTCTCCTTTCTATTTTCCGAGAAAGAGGGTCTGATTAAAATAGTAATACTTATTTAAAAATTAATAGACACAAGCAAATTTTTCTCCTGTTCTATAATGAAGAGTGACAAATAGTAAATACTAGTCAGCTCTGTGACTCGCTATGGCCTTTGATCTCGTTAATTAAATGTCTGCTGAAAACGTCCTGCCTTTTCCTACCTGTCCTTCCTTCCACAGTTTATTTCTTTTCCTGGAAATTCCTGTCAAAGTACAATGGCAATATACTTTATAATCTTAAATCAATCAATTATTATTTGCTATAAACCAGTCATTAAAAAAATGTTTTTAATCGTTAAAATACAGTTACTATTGTGATTTTTTTGTCTTGATATTGTATGTATATTTAATCTTTAAAAACTAATTACCATAATTATGAAGCTTCTACAAATCCTTTACATAACAAGAATATGTACTTTCCATACATTTAAAGAAAATTAAAGGTATATATTGGAACATGTCATAAATTGTATAGTTATTAATATTCTCGTAATATTACACTAATCATAGCCTATCAATTCAATTTATAAACTTGGGTGATTTCTTTTTCTCTTAATACCAAGTTGAAAGTATAATTTTAGAAATATTTCATATTTTATCTTCTGTCATTGTATAAAAAATATCTTGCAGGTATAAAAAATATGTCAAACAGAAAAATATTTTTTTTAATTTTGTTTCAAGCGTTCAACAAAATATTTGTTTAAAAATTTTTCCATGTGCCATTGACAATAAAGCAATGACAATTATTTATTTTTAATTTCAAAATAATTGAAAATTGATGCATCGTCTTTAAACATATGTCAAGCTTTAACAAAAAAATAATATTGCCATTAACTATTTTTATAAAGGCAAAATTGTTTTATATAAATGCAGGTAGTAGCCTATAACAAGTCACTCATTGAATAAATAAATTAATATATCTTTATAATTTATCTACTACATCCACCAGATATAATTAGCAAATATTTTAAGATCTATCAGAAACACAATTATTAAGAAATTCCATGTGATTGTTCAAATGAAAGTAAAATATAACTTAATCTGACTTCCTCTTAACAAAACTTTGTTAAGTCCCCATTGATTTTCCTATTTAACACATAATAAACGTATAATATTACTTACCTATATGGTTTGATTATGGAATTAACTATTTTTGCAATCCTCAAAAATTACTGTTTTCTTTTATTCTAGTAATATTAGCATTTTATTTACATTAAGACAGCAATTTGTTAAATATTTAGGACTATCTTGGGAATGTCAATATAACTGACAACCCCACATAAAAGTTTAGGTTCAGTTCTATAACAAATAACATTACATCAAATTTAGAATATACAAAAGTCCCTGTACTATAGTACAACAGTCCCTGAACTACGGTAAACAACTGTCACTATACTACGGTACAACAGTCCCTGTACTACGGCACAACAGTCACTGCACAACGGTACAATAGTCCCTGTATTACGGTACAACAGTCCCTGTACTACGGTACAACAGTCCCTGTATTACAGTACAACAGTCCCTTTACTACGGTACAACAGTCACTGTACTACGGTACAAGAGTCACTGTACTACGGTACAACAGTCCCTGGATTACGTTACAACAGTCTCTGTATTACGGTACACAACTGTCACTATACTACGGTACAACAGTCACTGTACTACGGTACAACAGTCCCTGTATTATGGTACAACAGTCCCTGTACTACGGTACAACAGTCACTGTACTTCGGTACAAAAGTCCCTGTACTACGGTACAACAGTCCCTGTACTACGGTACAACAGTCCCTGTACTACGGTACAACAGTCCCTGTACTATGGTACAACAGTCACTGTACTACGGTACAACAGTCCCTGTACTACGGTACAACAGTCACTGTACTACGGTACAACAGTCACTGTACTACGGTACAAAAGTCCCTGTACTACGGTACAACAGTCCCTGTACTACGGTACAACAGTCCCTGTACTACGGTACAACAGTCCCTGTATTATGGTATAACAGTCCCTGTACTACGGTACAAAAGTCACTGTACTACGGTACAAAAGTCCCTGTACTACGGTACAACAGTCACTGTACTACGGTACAACAGTCCCTGTACTACGGTACAACAGTCCCTGTACTACGGTACAACAGTCCCTGTACTACGGTACAACAGTCCCTGTACTATGGCACAACAGTCACTGTACTACGGTACATCAGTCCCTGTATTACGGTACAATAGTCCCTGTACTACGGTACAACAGTCACTGTACTACGGTACAACAGTCACTGTACTACGGTACAACAGTCCCTGTACTACGGTACATCAGTCCCTGTATTACGGTACAATAGTCCCTGTACTACGGTACAACAGTCACTGTACTACGGTACAACAGTCCCTGTACTACGGTACAACAGTCCCTGTACTACGGTACAACAGTCACTGTACTACGGCACAACAGTCACTGCACTACGGTACAACAGTCACTGTACTACGGTACAAAAGTCCCTGTACTACGGTACAAAAGTCCCTGTACTACGGTACAACAGTCCCTGTACTACGGTACAACAGTCCCTGTACTACGGTACAACAGTCCCTGTATTATGGTACAACAGTCCCTGTACTACGGTACAAGAGTCACTGTACTACGGCACAACAGTCACTGTACTACGGTACAACAGTCACTGTACTACGGTACAACAGTCCCTGTATTACGGTACAACAGTCCCTGTATTACGGTACAACAGTCCCTGTATTACGGTACAACAGTCCCTGTATTACGGTACAACAGTCCCTGTATTACGGTACAACAGTCACTGTACTAAGGTACAACAGTCACTGTACTACGGTACAACAGTCCCTGAACTATGGTACAAAAGTCGTTATCCCTGTCACTATTCCGATGGAGATATGAAATATTTCAAGCTCAAACCCAGCTCTTAAAAATGACAGACCAAGCTCTTTTTCATCATTTCTGTTAAACTTCTCACTTCGTGAGTAATAGAACAGCTTAATATAACAAAGTCGTGGTGTTATTTTTTTTCTAATCAGTAATAAAGTATTATTTTATTTTTATACTTGTAATTTTTCTTTTAGAATACACGTGTTTTCAAACTAGCATGAGATGAACACTATTTGACAAATTCTTGCACAAAACTAATAACTTGACTACACATAAAAATTTAACCCCAAATTAGGTTCTTCATAAACTTTAGAATTGACACTATTTGCTTTACTACCATCTTGTTTTTATTTATCAGGCCAATAAAAACTTTTGGAAAATCAATGTACTTATCAATCAAAATATGTAATAGTTGTATAAATCCACAGTTTTACAGATTCTTAGTCCAAATTATAATATTGTAATGTTCAATGTCATAAAAATAAATTCATTTTGCAGAGTTTCACTCTGCAAAACTGAATTAACATTTTCATTTAAACAGTCTTACACTTTTTTAATGGTAAATAGTTATGTATTAACATGACAAGTTTACATTTAATCTCCTTTGCTACACTTTGTTTATATGAAAATTTATTCTAAACACGAGTTTTAATGTTATTAAACTTTTTTAATCACAAAATGTTTACCATACTTAACGTACCATTGGTATATAATGAAGTATAATACTTTTAAACACTGCCAAAGTGATGTTTCGATCGTTCGTATGCATTTGGCCAAGGTAAGAAGAAGTCTAAACCTGTAGATCTGTCATACAGGTTGAAAAATCATTACAAAATATGGAAAAAGTTCTACATCAAACTATTTTGTTATACGTAAAGCTGGTAAATTTGTGTTAAGAAGTTTGTTAAAGACTTTTATCATCTCTCTTGAGGAAGGTATTTGGATAGCGTAGGTCTAACTAACAGAATAATAATTATAATGTGACAATATTATAAAAACACTCATCAAACTCTTGTTGATTACTGTTTAAGAAACATTATAAACATTTGAGCTATCCTAAAAGCTAAAATAAATTAACAACATTAAAAAAGTAATGGACATATTTCTGACATTCAACTATTATTCTAATTTCACCAAAAATGTATATAAATAATGGGCTATCAACTAATATTGTTTTTACTATGTATAAAACAATCCCAAGATCCCTTACTGTCAGATAGTGTGCTTGGATCACAAACCACGTATCCAACCAAATTATATCGAAATACTGTTTACGTAGTAAATTACTTCTTAATTTCAATCAAATGGAGTATAATACATACTCCACAGGCAATCATAAATAAACAAAGTATAAAAATTCTCTGTGGACTATAAAGTGTTTAATTTATGGTAAAATTACTAGAAGATGTAATGAGCACTCTGAAAGTATTAAAGTGATCATTCTCTAAGTAATACAGATTTTTGTGATGTCAGCTAATGGCAGATAAAGACAATATTTCTTTTGAGTCAACAAACAATAGACTCCAAATCGTTAATAGACCTTCGTCAAGCAGATTGTATGGTAGATTCAGTGATGATCGATTTCTCTACAACAATGCTTTCATCAACACCCATTCGTTTTGTTCGAACTGCCACATAGTGGTTTTACACATCACTGACCCAATACAACATTTTTTTATCATTAGTAGGCCCTACCAAACTAATTTTACATAAAAAAGGAAACTTAAAGCTTTTTAATTTAACTAATATATTTAGTGTATTAAACTAATATATCCTCTTTGTTAACAAAAATATTTCAAAAATTTCTATCCTTCTTTTTTAATAATTGCGTGTTTACTTTACACAAATGAATAGTTACTTTAGATTTCTTCTTTAAATAATTATATCAAAGTTTGTTCTCTTAACGTTCGTGTTTTGTAGTGACAATATGAACTGTTTTTATACAATGCTATATTAAATATCATGAAAATAATAAAATGTTTGTATTATTTTATTTTATTTATTTTGTATTTATGTATATTTTTTACGTCTATGTCACTTTATTATTATTAGTTCAATTTTTAACATAAATATTCTATTCCATTATTTAATAGAACAAATTAAAATGCATAAATTCGCTCAATAGTGCTGCAGACAGATCATGACCACTGAATGGGTATGGGAAGGGAGGATCATCACCACTGAACGGGTATGTATGGGGTGATAGTGTCAACACCATTGAACGGGTATGGGTAGGGTGGGAGGATCGTCGCCTCTGAAAGGGATGGATGGAGACAGACGACTAACACCACTGAACGGGTATTGGTAGGGTGGGAGGATCACCACCACTGAACAGGCATGGGTGGGAAGGGAGGATCATCACCACTGAACGGGAATGTGTGGGGTGATAGTGTCAACACCACTGAACGTGTATGGGTAGGATGCGAGGATCGTCGCCTCTGAAAGGGATGGATGGAGATGGACGGCTAACACCACTGAACGGGTATGGGTAGGGTGGGATAATCATCACCACTGAACAGGCATGGGTGGAGTGGAAGGATCAGCACCACTGCCCGGGTACGAATGGTGTGGTAGTGTTAACACCACTGAACGGGTATGGATAGGGTGGGAGGGGATCGTTACCGCTGAACATGTATGGGTGGGGTAGGGGGATCATCACTATTGAACAGGCATGGGTGGGGTGGAAGGATCAGTACCACTGCCAGGGTAGTAGTGTTAACACCACTGAACGGGTATGGGTAGGGTGGGAGGATCGTCACCGCTGAACATGTATGGGTGGGGTAGGGGGATCATCACCACTGAACAGGCATGGGTGAGGTGGAAGGATTAGTATCACTGCCAGGGTAGTAGTGTTAACACCACTGAAGGGGTATGGTAGGGTGGGAGGATCGTCACCGCTGAACATGTATGGGTGGGGTAGGGGGATCATCATTATGTACAATGTTGCTGTTTTAGCTAATACCTGATAATCTAAGAAAACAGTGGCTACTATGTGTTGTCACAAGACGTAGTTTAAAATATATTATGGGCTGATAAACCATCAAATATGTTACATTTTGTCAAAAAATTGCAATTAAATTTTGAATAGAGTACAAAAAAACTTATTTATGCAAGAAAATTTTCCTCAACAGTTGTGCAGCAGGAATATTGCAAAGGATAGTACAATAATGCTTATAACAATCAGTATTGCTATAAAAAAATGATGTCAATATATACTCTAAATTTAAACAAAAATGAAAAAAAGTGAGTTACAAAATAGCAAAGACACATACCCCCTTGGAAGCCACAATTAGTGCCGCCATGGATCATGTAATAATTAAAAGATGCACCGAGCTTAAGGAGCTGTCTTGTAGAATCTACAATTTCCTCGATGCTCGGGTGTCCGGGGAAGCCGTCAGCAGGATCACCCCAGTGGGAATGCTGCCCCACATAGAACTGCAAGTTTACCAAAGGTCCTCGTTTTTGGATTTCTCTCAGGGGATCAAAAGCGGCACTTACGTCTTTCTCTAGAACAGTACGTTATACATATTTTTTAATTAATTACACACATTATTATGTTATATTCTTCTGTTCTACTATTGCAATGTTTGTTTTATTATAGCGAAAGCAAATTTAACTATACAATTTACAAACACATGCAACTTTTAAATTTTGCTGTATACAACCATGTTACTTTAAATTGACGTAATCTAATAATTAAAATATTATATAGAGAAATACTGTAATTTTAAAACTTAAATAAGTTGGTTGAATTGGATGTTAAGATGTTAATTTTATTTCAAGGTTCAATAATTGTTATCTTTGTTGGAACAAAAAGGTATCGTAATTTTGACAAGTTTTCACAATGTATCAACTTTACACTTTTATTTATAAAAAACGTTAATGTATCGCATTTATATTTTAACAAAACATTTACATATATTCTTGGTATATATTTCCTTAAGTCGGTGGAGATTATTGACAATAGGACCCCAAAAGTGGATGACTAATTCGCCTTTCAATTGGGGCCTAATAATTAGCGTTTCTACCGTACATAACAAAAACATTCGATGAAAAATCCTAAACAAATTGATTTAGAAAAAATGAAAAGTTAGAAAAGCATTTAGAATAGACTATAAAAACCCGTCACTGTTCTATCAATAGCTCTTACTTGCGAAACAATTTCACATGGAAATGTGGAATTTATATTAATATATAAATAAACATATATATAAATTTATCTATTTATAAAATAAAGATGAATTATATGAAATATCAAATAAATTGAACAGTTTTCAGAGAATTATAGTAAAATAGTTGAATAAATTAAAAGTACATCCATAGATATAAAGTTCAAGGTTCACTTATACACAGGGTTGTATAAAGACTGGAACCTATTTAGTATTTTTTTAAATATTGAAAGACGTGTAATAAAACTGTGTAAATATGTACATGTACCTAATATGTAGACATATTTTACTTGTTTTTTTTTTTTTTTCATTGTCAGGGGATGGCCCATGAAGGAAGTTTTAAACATTTGAAATATAAGGCTACCTCGAGTTATACCTCATTTTAAAGGTCATCTGAGGTAGGTGATGGATTGTAGTAGAAGCAAATATAGTTTCCAGGATCATTTTTAGAGCATTCATGCAATGTTTTATCACAGCCAAAACATAACATATGTAAGTTAGCAAATTTGTTTTAATTTCGTTAATCAGTTTCAGACTAAAGAAATATAGCATACTAAGAGATACCCTTGAACTCTTCACGTACCAACCCCTTTGCTCACTTATTCATTTTAATGAGATACCTAGTTCCACTTTTCTTCTTGTTGTTTTAATTTTTGGCTTTTTCTGTATTAGACTTCATATAACGAAAAGAGTAGTATATCTAACATTTATTAAGCATTCTATTGTACTTTTATTAGTTATTAAAGTATACACTACACCTTGTGCATTAAATTGTTGTAAAGGAGATAAGCTAGAAGTTAAAAAAGATTTATGTAATTTTAATTGTACTTATTTCTTGTTGGAATTGTGGAAATAAATTTCTTTCTTTCTTTCTTCTTTTCTTTCTTATTGTTATCTCGCACAAGTGACTGTTATTTGTCTTCATAATGCACGTTTACATTGTCCAACAAAATAACGTCTTAGGTCAAGTTGTACCATCCTAACTTCTTTCATTCCCACGGCTTACAATATCGGGATATTTATTATCTACCTTATTTTAGACCTTAGAGAAAAATATTTTTAATCCTTCTTAGGACGCATCTAGAGCATGTAAAGAATATATTCACAGAGTCATGGTCTTAGTGATTTTATTTTATGGCTTATTTTATGGTAATCCTTATTATTTTTTAGAAACTATGTTCAGTTAGTCAATGGAAATTGGAATTTTTTATTGAGATTTTGATTTCGAGTGTTTTACTTTAGTTCCTTCCAACACCAGGCGTATCAGTGAGAGAAGCCCGTCCAGTTGCCTATGGGACTCTGGTGATGGAACCAAAGGAGTCATTGTTTCAGTCAAACACTGGTTTGGACTACGGAGTGTTTGAATACCCACAGACATTTGAGTACTTGGAACAATACACTGGTTTCGTGTTGTACGAGACCATGTTACCACAGGATTATCAAGGTCAAGGCAACCTCAGTGCTGAAGGAATTCATGATAGGACCATCATATATCTCGACAAGGTAATAAATAATATTAGAAGTTTATTAACTATTTCCAATGTCCAAGTTATATTTCATGGTTCAGTTTTATCGAAATAAGTATATTCGTGAAACATGTAACCATTGTTTTGGACCAAAAGATAATATTTCGACGAATAATCTCGACATTCAATATAATTAGGATATACATTAAGTTAAAAGTATATGCTTCATTTTTTGTCATAAAATATAATCAAACCAAACGTTTTAATTTTCTCCAAATATGAGGTATTTCAATTCAATTCTTTTTAATAATTGATAAAATAAATACTACCAGGCCAATGTTGAACTAGTTCCATAAGAACCAGTTATTATTGCCAGAAAACAATTGAAACATATCTATAAACGAGTAAGTTTTTTTAATGTTGTTGTTAATTTATATAAATACAATATTCAATAGAGGTAAGTATTGAATCAGTAGTAAAAACAACTACGGAAGAAAAAGCGATTGGAAAGTAATGAAGTATTAAGCAAACCAAAATTGTATATTTTTGTCTCTTAATCTTTTCTCAGGGCCTTTTCTACTGATACAATAAAGAATTTGTGCTTATTAATACCTTATAAAATATAATAATTTTAACTAGTTTTCCTACCTGTAATTTTACAATACGATTAGAGATGACAATGCATTCAGTTACTGAGTGTGACATATACAGGGTGGAAAAAATATGAAAACGCTTTTACATCTTTTGATTGACTTCACTTGTAAAAGTGAGTTCTTGTACATCACCATGGTTACAAAGAACACATTTTTTGACGCCATTAGTGACATTACACCCTTTTAGGGGGACAACCCGCGAGGAGTTGAACGAAAATTTTCAAATTAAGCTTAGGTCTTGTTTGGTATTAAATGAAAGGTACATTCAAGATAAATGAATTGCCACAAGTCGGACTTCGAAAGGTTTTTCCTTTCCAGAGTAAAAGTTATTTGAATTTCAAAGTAACTAATTTTAACAATATTATTTCTTCGCTATATAACAGTTTCAATCAAATTATTCTGATCAAAAATTATACTTTATGGAACATAATTATTGAAAAAATTATAAAACTATCTATGAAAAAATAACGTTGTTGTGAAAGCGTTTCCATATTTCTTTTCCACCCTGTATAGAGAGATAGTAAACCAGCATACAATCCCGTTATTGGAATGTATATAACGTAGGCCTATATTAAAATAAATGTCATAAATAAAACCAAATTTTTGAGGAGCTTAACTTGTTTCTTTTAATTATTTTGTCACAGCTATACCAAGGCGTTTTGAGCAGGACATTTAATGTCATATCCTTGGATATTGGAGGTAAAGGAGGTCAGATTCTAGGTATCTTGGTGGAAAACCAAGGTTATCTAGACCATGGTAATATGTCAGATTTAAGGTAAGTCCCACATATGTTTGTTACAATGTGATCAACAATATATAATTAGAATCTACAGTTTCCGGTGACAACCGCGTCAAGGTACTATCTACAATATTTACAAGATGACCAGACGTTTCGCCCATACTGTGATGTGGCATCCTCAGTGGTTTCTCTGAGACTCAGAGACTCTGAGCCGGTGTCATAACTAGAATCTACAGTTTCCGGTGACAACCGCGTCAATGTACTATCTACAATATTTATATATTAGATCTACAGTGAGTCTCAGAGAAACCACTGAGGATGCCACATCACAGTATGGGCGAAACGTCTGGTCATCTTGTAAATATTGTAGATAATACCTTGACGCGGTTGTCACCGGAAACTGTAGATTCTAGTTATGACTCCGGCCGCTTAAGCCTAAGTTCTAAGAACAATATATAATGGTTGTAAGGAGAACCAGGTTTTATATAGTCCACCAAATGCAATGTTAGCATAGTAACACATAATAATTTATCTACTAGTGGACTTATCATAGTAATAGTCCACGTTTTCATACAAGGGGTTTTACGTTATTTTATTTAAAAAATTATAAATTATCTACCGAATAGATTGATGTATTATTTATTATTCGAGGATAGTATATTTTTAATAGTGGATCTCGGTATAGTACGTCTTATTTAAATAATACAAAAATACATAGATATATGTATGTATGCATCTTAGTTGTTTCGTACATACATCAATTATAGCTTTGTCTCAATTCTATAAATAACATTTATATCTTAGTCCCACCAAACGCCGTTAAAATTACTTATCATTTGTAGTTTAATGATGGAATTACTCTTAGTTAATTTTCAAAATCCAACACAATAAATATTTTGATTGTTAGACATTTCAAAATACTATTTTTAAGAACAGTTTAGTGATAAATAGTTGTGAATAAAATTAATTGTAAGCTTAGCGTATATTATTTTTGTTAAGATGCCATAATACTCATCTTCAAAATATATTCTGTAAACCAGTTTGGTTTGTCATTTTATTATTAAATAATGAAAACATTTATATTAAGCTACATTGGTTAAAAAAAACTATGACATGATACTTATCAACAAGTCATAGTATATACTAAGTAAGTTATTTCAAGTGAAGATAAAGGAGAAATAATAATATAAGTGGGGTTGAGGAAAGATATCATAGAGCCTAATATTAACTGCTGTCAAGTAAGGACAATGAGAACAGCAGAACAGGTGAAGCAAGAGAAACGACATCCGTCAGAGGGGAGGTATAGTATACTGTAGAAGCGAGATAAGAGGGGAGTGAAAGTTATTCGACAAATAACAGGACTAAACAATCGAATGTTTAAGTTGTTTCCAATTCAATCGATTATTCTCATTGTTTATACTTTCATCTGACTTCTCGTCCGCCAATTAAAAAAAAACAGAGATAATGAAATCCAATTTTTATCTTTTATCTTCGTACGTACAAATGGTAGTAAATAGATTGTATGTAACAAAACAACCAAGTATTGAGATGCGGAAATTAAAACCTCTACTGAACTGAATCGATTCTTATTATTTTTTTTTTTCTTATTTAAAAATCAACGTCCATCTAAAAAACCTATTGTCACTGCATAGCACATATCACAAATGTGTTAGCACGCAACACTGTTTTTGAAAACAGACTCTGATTTTAAACAGGTTTTAATGTTGTTCGTTTTAAAAAAATGACGTTTCATCTTATTTTAGTCATAAAAATAAATTTAAAATACCTTTCCTTTTGTTTGAGAATAGAATAGACTATTATTAGGCAAATTATAGAAAAAGTAAATTAGTTTATCAGCTTGATATTGTAAAATTAGTTATAAATTATGCTGTTATATTGTTAAATAAAATAACCGAACAGTCGGGAGACTTACTGACTGATTAGTTGATTACCATTCCCAGATGGTTATTTTACCGTTAGTCATCATATACCCCTTTATTAATCTGAATGTTTTCTAATACACATATCTGACCCTACGTTCCTGCTACACCCACTCTGAGATATATTTATATTTGTCTACAACAGTTGTATTTTCAACACTTAACAAATAATAATCATGCTTTCCAGGGTATCCTCAGCAATGTTACCCTGAACGGTGACGTACTCACCCACTGGCATCACATAGGGTATCCTATGGAGGACTACTCACACAACCTCCCACTGGCTTCTGTAAACTCCATCAACCTTCCTGGATACTTTACCGCAGAGTTTGAACTGCCTGTGTCCCAAACTCTATACCCTGACACGTTTGTTGATATGACTGGCTGGAGCAAGGTGAGTGTGACTTTAAAGCTAAAATTATAAACTGCTTTTATGTCTGTTTTTTTTTTTCATTTTTTCTTATATCTCTTCTGGAATGCTTTGTGGCTTTAGTATTGGTGGCATACCCTCATTATTCTAATATTCTAATATTGAAATGTACAACAACGTTGGTATTTTTTATTATTATTAGATTCTACAGTTATCATACACCTCAGTAAGATTTGACGGTGCTTTTGGAAGAATCTATGACAGTAATATCTACTATTGGTTGTTTGTAGAGAATAAGTGAATAATGGATGTTATTTCCAAATTTCTAAAATATTACAAAAACCAATACGAACTTGGAAACATACTACTCAATTATCCAAAAGATTGGTGAAGCTATTCTAAAATAACTACTAGAGTAACTTTACATAGTTTAGTTCTATATTAATATCACAGAAGTCAGATGACAAAAGTGATGTCAACAACGAAATAAACTGACAAAATTTGAATAAAAATCAATGTTACTATAAAATCTATGTGCACGTACGCTATCTCAGTACATCATGTAGAAAATGTACTGAGATATTGTAATGTACTAAATATGCTCTTATCAACCATTTTCAACCTATTCACAAGTGATTTAAATGTTTTACAGTATTTGCTTTTTTTGAAAGTACGTTCCTACGAACTCAAAAGAAAGTTAATGAAATTAAATGAAATTGCCTTTATTTATATACAAATGGCGAAAATAATCTTACACCTAATTATTTTCAGATGTTAAGAGTTCTATACAATCTTCTGAGTACAACTCTTCTAAAAAAAAACTAAATTCTACATTCCAGTGTATTTACTAAATTGATAACTAGAGGTAATGAGGGTTCCCTTTGATAATTTATGTTATGTAGTTTATTACTTATAATAGTATCTATATATAGGACACATTTATATTTAATACATTCCCAGATAGCTCAAAACTCATGGCTGATATACATTTGCACCCACTCTTATCGTAAACAATCTCTTACATTATAATATCTTGATGAGTGTTACTATGTTCCAGGGAAGTGTCTGGATCAATAATGTCAACCTGGGACGTTACTGGCCAAAAATGGGACCCCAGATAACCCTTTTTCTGCCAGGATGTTATCTATTGACTCATAATTCCTTAGTCATATTCGAACTCCAGTCTGCGCATTCTAACTATACTGTTAACTTGACTGTTAACCCGACTTTCTTAAATGTTTCACGAACTTCTGATACAAATCTACTTTATGTATGAAATATATAAATGTCAAGTTTAATCAACATTCTCAAACTTTATTTACCCTAACTACCAACGTCATAAACATTGTTACCCACGACAAAATTAATGGTGACCCTATCAACTTCTCTTTAAACATCTAATGGACAATTGTAACCATAATATGATGGAAAAAATAGTATTACACCAGGTAGACCCAATTACCATTCTCCTCGTTTTCTCAAAAAAGTAAGTGTGACACATGACACAGGAGTGTTAATTCTTATCCCAATGACAAAAGAGTTTTGAATTTGGCCTTTATCTCTGTATAGGTAGAAAACTACAGAACTATATACAGCAAAGAAGCACACAATTATCAGATTAAAATAGCTAGCATGTATTTTTGAGTGTCTAAATTCTAAAATAAAAAAATAAAGTTTTGCACTGACATAAGTTTTAGTTAAAGGGAATCAGGTACATAATATATATATATATATATATATATATATATATATATATATACACACACACACACAAGCACACACTGAGACCCATCCCCCACCAAACTGGAAAACGTGCCGTACCGGGGGATGGCTCAAAACCAGGCAAGCGATAAAATCACGGAAAGCAATCGGAGGATTAAATCACAACTCGGCGGCTAAGCGAAAAAAATAATTACTATAGAAGAATTAAATAATTTTGGCAGAAGGCCCCCATCTCATAAATTACACTTAAAGACATGAAATACATTATGTAACACATAATAAACATTGATGTACATTAATAGCATTTAGGACACAAATTTGGTGAAAGCAACAAATACAGCAACAAATGTGCCTATCTGCAGATTTACTAGAAAGACAAAATTACAACAAATTTAAAAGAATTAACAATGACAATTTAGAAAATGTTAGCAAAACAAATCAACCGGCAATTTAGCCCCCATTCCATAATTCCACCGAAGCCAAGAAGTCAGCCGGAACCCCTGAGCAGCTCAAAATTCAAGAAAAGAAAAAACGTTATTAAACAAACCCGTTTTTGCGAAATGTTTAAATTAAGAAAATAAAATATAGCACGGTACCTGTTTATCATGAAATATTAAACAAGAAACGCTATACCGAAAAATATATACACAAACAAACTTAGTAACTAAGCTTAAAATAATAAAGATAAATAATTAAAAAATTTCACAGTAATGAAAAAATATAATTTAAAAACAGTCGATAAATATTTAGAAATGACAGAATAACAAATTAAATAATATTTAAAATTAATAAAAATTTTTTAACAAAATGTATATAAAACATATTTAAATAATAGATAGGCCCTTAAATTATTTGGCTGTGGTTAAGTATAGTTTATAAACATTCTTGGCCCTTATTCTTCCTTGGCTTAGGCCTATTATTAAATAATGTTCATCTCCCAGCTCAGCCACTGTGAATAAAATGGAACGCACTGACCTGAGGACTGAGGACTCACATAAGCTGTAAGGAGGGAAGCGGAAGCGCAAATTGGTTCTATAACATAGTCCCCAGGCCAGGCTAGCACAGTAAAGATAGGAGAAGATCGGCCGGGTGGAAGGCTGAGGCTCAAACGTCCAAACTCATGGACTCTGGACTGAACAGTCCAAACACAGCACATTAGTTAATAGCACAACCAAACGCTATACAAAAACAGAAAATAAATCATCTTACAAATAAATCTTAATTAATTTTAAATAAAATTTAATCGACAAGCCATAACACATAAAATAAATATATCTGTTCCTATCACCTTTTTATGAATAATTCTACACACAATAATTAGGTTTAGCAATTTTTTTAAAGAAAATACTTTACAGGAAACAACAAAGTTGAACAGGTAGAATAGATTATAACAATAATCTGGAACTTAAATTGAAATTTATATATAGCAAAATTGATACATGAATACTTTGACAGACGTTATTAAACAATTTAGGCTATAAGTGAACAGAATAAATAGTTTTAATTAATGAAATGAAGGAAAAATTATGAAAGCGAACACATGGCCTTGCAACAGAACAGAACTAAAAGAATGAAAATCAAATAACAACGACATAAAATAACAGATAAATCTGAGTATTATTTAAACAAAAATATTTTCACCAAAATGGTGACCAGGTTTTCAATAATAGAACAAAATAACCAACTTAAACTAAGCTTTTCTTTATAGCCACACATGATGCTTGTCACAGGAAGAAGGTGACACTAACTACAAAACCCAGGTGAACCGTCGAACCGGTGAACCGAAAGCCGGAACACGGAACAGACCAAGGCCTGAGCCAACGGTCACGAAGGTAACAAGTCGACAGCGTAGGAGCGATCTCAGGCAGCCCGGCAAACCAAAACGTAAAGTAACCAAAAAGGTACCGGTCAAAAGACCCCGTATAACACAAACCTATAATGTCCTATTCATTACTACATTGAGTACGACATGTAATATAAATTACCTATCTCATGTACAACGTATGTAACACAATAAAGCTACTTAAAATAAAATCATCTTTTACTTTGTCAGATAGTGAATATATATAAATATAACAACTAAGCTAAAAAGAGCTGATGTAAAAACGTTTCATAACACATTCAACTGGATTTCTTTTCAGATGTTTGGGACATTTTTGGCACATTCATATGAAATATACGTCAAACATATTGCCTTTTTTGTAAATATTGTTCTGTGAATAGAATTATATATTTATATATATATATATATATATATATATATATATATATATATATATATGTGTGTGTGTGTTTTATTGAACTGACTGTCCATATATCTATAATTCTTCATATATCTATAATATCAGTAACTCGTATACGTTGATTTATTATTAATGTTGCTTTAATTTTAATAGTTATATAGATTAAAATATAAGACTTTTTAACATATTGACGAATTAACATTAGTTAATCAGTAGGCAAAAGGAAACAATTTTATAGTTATGGACATCTATTTTTTGTGAATAAAATAGAATGTAGGTATCATTAATGAATTTATTCATGAAGTAAGAAATAAAAGAGTCAAATAATAGCTTCCTAATGAATGATGTTTCTTTAATTCCTACAAAATACTTAAAAACAACGTCTTTATCGTTGGTCTGTTGAAGGTTTTTTTTTTTTTAATTCATATTATATTCATAAATATTTAGATGTGGATTACAAATATAAAATTAATTTTAAAATAATTTGGTAAGCACGTATAGTATTTATTTGTCCTAACTAGCATTGCATTGGTACTAAAATGCAAATTAGATTTATATGATTTACCAAAGAAAGAAAGAATTTTATAAAAAAGTAATAAATTAGCCCTTTCTGCTTCATTTCAAAAGGTAATGGACTAGAAAAATGCTTAGCAAAACTCTTTTAGTAGCATGTCAGCCTTTTTCAGTGAACTTTATTACATGTTTGAATATCACCTAATATTGCTTTATGTTCGAGGGTAAAGTAACACTTAAAATAACAAATCAAATCAACAATGAGGATTTATTTTTATAATGTAATAATGATTGCTTAGATTACATACTGCCCACACTTATTATTTATTAATACATTGTACTGTTAAAGTATAATACTTATAAGTAAGTATATAAATAAATAACAAAATCCTATAAACGTTTTGTGGAGTAACAAAATTAATTATTATACTAAACACACGTTAAAAAAGTATATTTTATGATCTTTTGTAGAGTATTTTAAATTTTAATAGTTGCAAAATCTCTAATTAAATCGTACTTTTATTTATTCCTACTAAGTATCAACCTTCTAAATAATTAATAACTAAACAAAAATAACTATAAAGATTTATATTGAGATAGCAGGAAATAATTAAAACTACTGTCAAAAGAGTCATTTCCAATGATTATTTGTTGAGTAATATCAACTTAGGTTATTTTTAATTTATTTACCCATTAAATCAACACATTTATTTTTCGTGATTAGGCCTTCAATAATGTATTAATATAAATACTCATAAGCATGTACGTATATGTTATGTTACTTTATTATAATTTTAATTCCTTAAATAAATAATTAGCTATAATAGATTTGATCACGTGTGTATTGTTATTATTAACGTATCGTAATAAAAAATACACACCTTATTTTATATGAATAAAATTTAAATAATTTAACTGAGCTTCTTTTTCTACGAAGAGACAAATCTTTCTTTTTTTATAAACTGTATCTTTGTAAATATAAATCATCTCTACAAAACTTCAGGTTTATCACAAACATTGTTTCTTGCCTTCAAAAAACACCCTACCGTTCCCAACTGGCCAATACAGACTCTTTTATCTCCCAGATAAGAAGTAAAAATGTTCAAGAAAGCAATTTGGTGCGACAGCCTAATATTATATTTACTTTGTTGATGTTTTGCGAGTATGATATTTGTTCACATATTTCCAGAAAGGAAATAACTAAATTTAATACGCACAGACGTTCAATCAAATTACCAAAATCTAGTATTAAAACATTACAAAGCCAACTTCCCATACTAATCACACTCTGACAGTGAAGCTTCTTACATATATTACATGTTATTAAATAATAGTAATAACTTCAAACTACTTATTTAAAAGAAATAAAAATGTATTTCATAAACTGTAATATAATTCTTTCTCTAGAATTAGTAGAATTAAATAAGATAGGATTATACATTGAATCTGTAAATTCTACTGTAGCCTAGAAAATGGCAAAAAATACTTTTAGGTAAAAGAACAAAACACTTTTTTATTATAATATAATATGTCAAAAATTAGCTTTAATTAGTTAAATAATTGATAAATAATTTGATTTTACAATAAGATTGTTTTCATTTATAAAAGTTAGTATGTTGGATAAGTGAAAGTTACTGCCAATATTCTATCTACAATATTATTTGGCTTTAAAATAATAGTATTGTTTATTTTAAAAAATTATAACATTCTATATCTTAGTATAATGACATATGGAATTCTCCTATGGGATAGTAGTATCAAATCAACATTATTTTCAAACAACAGAAAAAAGCTATAAGAATAATTCCTGGCCTGAATTCCAAACAATCTTGCGAAACATATTCCATTAAAAAAAAATTAACTCTTCCATCACTATTCATATACTACATGTTAACCCATATCAAAACTCACACACATGAATATCCTATGTTTATTAAAATAACTAGAGGACACACTTGCACACTTCTCGTGCCAATCTCATCAATCACTGCACGAGGTGCACCTCGGCCTGTAACTTTTTCTGCAGTAAAATAATAGTAGGTTAGCTGTATAACGTAAAATCACAATATTACATTTATTTACTGTAAAACTCACTCACATTACTTGCGTTGCTACCTATTTATTAATTTCAATACACAATGATATTACTTTGCCTATTTTATGTGTGTGCATTTCATTTTTTTATAACAGCTGTAGATTAATTAAATAAATAAAATAACTGTATTAAATTACCATTAAAACCTTCAAGTCCCGTAGAGCCGAGGTATACTATCGAATGTGAGTAAAACATACTTACCACCTTCCCTGGTTTAACATTATGAAACATCTAACCTCCTCAATATTACAAACACCATTGTTTAGATTCAAAAACAGTGGAAAACATACACAATCATAACACTATAAATCAAGAATATTTATATTTTTAACAAGATGCAGACTATCAAAATCTCTAAAATCAAAATGTGACCAAGCTGGAGGACGAATGTTTAACACTTTACCAATTAACATAAAATATATGACTTTTAAATATTTCAATAAAATATTTACAACATGTTATTGGAGACAGAACTTTATTCTGTAGGATAATTTAATTAATTAAATGAATTTAACAATTCCCTAATTAGATTTCGAAAACCTAAAACATTTAATGAAAATCAATGTTTAAAGAAAATTACTCAAATCTATTTTTTTGAAAAATAAATCGATCTATACATTTACCTTTTACAATATAAATTATACATTATTATTACATACATATGTATAAGTATTTTTATTTTTTAATGTCTGCAATTTATTAGTTAAAGACATGTTAAATGTTAAAAATGTTAATTTATTTTGAGTTTTTTACATGAACAGTAGACTCGATAATAGAATGTCTCTTGTCAGCTAGTACCAATAAATATTTTTTATTTAGTGATTGTTTCTTAAGACGCCGATAGTCTCGATGTGGACAAATATGGATTTCGAATTACTGTAACGTGTGTAGATGAGCGAATATAGTCATTGTTACAAACTAACTAACAATGACTAATCTTTAGAAAATGTCACTAATTAATACCCCAGTAACAAATGAACAGCAGGTGGTTATCAGATCCCTCTCAAAATCTGTTACGACTCTGATTAGGATCAAACTGAGAACCTTTAGCTTATGAAACTGGGCTTTAACCAATTAAGCTACCGACCAATTTAACTAACTTACTGTACATTCACAGTTTACAAATTAGTTACAATCCAAGGATTAGTAAAAAACAAATTATAATCAAGTAACGTCCATTTATAAAATTACTATTTTAACCATCACATTAATTTTGACAATATTTATCAATAATAATTGATTATATATATAATTCAATGATTTTAATTCAACTCGTAATATAATGGAGGTGGTAGACTGTTTTATAGTTTAGCCTGATAGAAAATATAATTAAAAAAAAATCTTAAGTTATTAGTGTGGACAGTTTTCTTAATTGCAAATTTTTTAAACAGTTTCATCTATGCGTGTAGCTTTAGAAACCTTACTTCGGCTCTATGAGAAGTGCGTTAGTAGGGAGAATGGATTTAAAATTTGAATAATTCATTCCTCTATTCATGGCATTTAGCAATGCAATAACATAAAAATGATTGGTTGGTAGCGTAGTTGGTTCAATGCCAGCTTCATGTGCTAAAGGTTCTCAGTTCGATCCCAATCAGAGTCATAAAACATTTTGAGAAGGATCAGCTGATAACCACCGGTTGTTCATTTGTCATTGGGCTATTAATTAATGACACTTTCTAAGGAATAGCCGGCCTTGGTTTGTAACAATGACTACATTCGCTCATCTACACTCATCACACTCATTCGAAATCCATATTCGCCCATATCTTGACGATCGGCGTCTTATGAATAAATAAATAAATAAACACTAACCTGTTTGCTGAATCATTTGCAACAAACCAACATTGAATAAAATAAATGGTACCAGGTAACTGGCACAAACTTTCTCCCTTTCTCTTTATGTCAGATTTTTTAAATAAAAACAGATGTTCAATTGGAATGTACAGTTGAAACACTTATTTTATTGAAATAAAATTATGGATAAAAATAATCTTCAAAAATAGCTATTCAATTACTCACATATTTAAGTAAACAACATTCAACAAATTGAGTTGTGGCTTATGTAATTTGCATCTTTACTGAAAATTTAATCAAAATCGTTACGATAATGCTTCAAAATTGCCCATTTTTAATGTTTTTTTCTAGTACCATAAAATGTTATAACTCAACAACTATTAAAGTTAGGGACACGCCAAAAATATTTTAAATTGTAATTTACATGATTCCTGAAAACTAATTCAAAATAGTTTGAGCCGTTTTCGAGAATATTAAATTGTTAATTTTGTTTTTGTCCATAAAAAGTTTTTTAAACATTTAAAAAAAGTGGAAAAATTTGAGATACTGGTTAAATATCAAATTTCATACAAATCGACCGATCCGTTTTGTCTCCCGCGAAGTGTACATACACATAGACAGACACACATACGGACAAACACCAATTTTTTTTTTTTTTTTTTTCAAAAACACACTTTTCTAGGGTTCAGGAGTCCTAAAATGGATTTTTAGACCAACTTGTAAGAAACGTTTTTTGACGATCACACTACTTTCTCTATACCGATACATATGGAAGAAATTAAAATAATTGTAACAATAGTAATACAATTTCTTTATATTAAATTATCAATAAAAATGTAATTTCATTGCACTCGATCATTAATTTTGGGAATTTCTTTAAGTCTTACATTACGTGTTCAATATTAAACCGTCTCACTAACACAGTCCATACGCGACGCCTAAATACAAGATACATATTGTGATTTAATATACGCTAATATACCCTAAATACGCTAAATATACCCTGTGCATCAAACCAATGTACAATATAAAAGTACAGTTACTAATTATAGGCCATATGTACTAAATAAATGGCTACAAGTCTCCTTATGCCTAATTTTCTTATTTTAGGTGGCTATTGCACTGTCCTAATAGCTGTTAGTTGAAATAAATAAATTAAAATATGTCACATCATAAGATTCCTCAAAACAGTTTCCTCATTTCATTCAGAAATTAATGTAAACTACGGCATTAGAAGCAAAAAGAAGTAACTTATTAAAAATGTTTTCTACATCATTATAAAAACTATTTCTAATTCTGTGGCAGTTTTTATGTTATTATGTACGTAATAAAAAGAGTGATATTCTCCGTTAAGTAATAAGTGATAAAACATATTTCGATTGTTAATATGGTAACTATTTAAATTAGTGTACAGTTCAGCTAAGGTGGTTAGGTGTTAAGATAGCTGGTAAGACTTTAGGCTTCATTAATTACATGTTAAGCAATGTTGATGTCTTGAAGCTAAGCTACTTAGCTGTTAACCTAATTATATACTTTGCTAAGTTAATGTAAACAGTAAGTGTGTACAGGAAGAGTTTTTCCCTTCTTTCTTAGTTTCATTTAAAACTAATTAGTTATTTATAGAGAAATGTATCTACATTGTAGGGGGATTGATTTTTGTTAGTCATGCGCCCGTTACTGTATTTAATATTTATCCATATTTATTTTCAATTTGAAATCCAATCGTGTTAATTTAAAGAATACTTAACTAAATCATTAACATTTCATCCCATTGTCACCACACACCAAAATATTTTATCAGCACAAAATACCGTTTGCTTTACCACTTTTAAAGGAAAATAACTAGGCTTTACGTCATTTATTTTTTATTATGTGACTATAAATTAAAATGGAAAAAGTTCGCATTTTGGACCAAGGTTGTTTAAACGGATATATTTTGCCAATTGTAAGTGACTATGGTATAATTACTAATATCTTTAAATGGTTTGGAGGTGAAATATATCCTTTGGCTAACAAAAACCTTATCCACTAGTAAGTACTAGACAGATTAGAAGCAAGTATGTTATTTAATATAATGCATTAGACATATTTGTTTGATTTCAAACGATTATTATATCGAGTCAGATCCAACAACTGAAATAAAATTTATTAACAAATGAAAAATTGGTGTAATTTTTAAATATTGTGAGTGTATAGTATAAGCGATAATTCACCACCATGTATTTTATGATTTCAAAAAAAATCTTTATTTATAATTAGTTACGTAACGTTAAAGATATTCATTAACTAAAAAACAAAACTGGAACAAAGTAGACACCATCTCTCCAGAATACCACCGTATGTCGGCGGGTTGGTGATTACTACAGTGCGTGAGGAGTGGGCGAGTGGATGAACAGTACCGTACGTGTAGTAGTGGGTGGTTGGGTCAATACCAACGTAGTTTATATGTGGGTGGGTGAATATCACAGTACGTGTAGTGGAGGGTGGTCGGGTAAATACCACCGATTATGTAACTGTGGGTGGTTGGGTGAATACTATTGTACGTGGAGTAGTGGGTGGGTGGGTGGGTAATTTCAGTAAACGTGCAATACTAAAAAATTAAGAAGGTTTAGTAGTAATGTACTGATATACCTGCCCTCCCAAACACGTTCAATGGAACCATAACAACTGATATTATATGTTTATTGGTAACATATTTTATATAATTTGTAGAAAAGAACTTCAGTATTCCAACAATTTAAATAAAAATATATAATTTACTATATATAATTATTTTATATTATTTTTATTATATAATTTCCAATATGATGAGCTTTAAAACTGAAAATATTTTATACTTTTTATAGTGAAATTATTATAGCAAATGCTTTTAACATTAAAATATATATTGTTTTAAAATAAGTTTCATAAAAATGTAATTTACTGACCAGAAAACTGTTATGTTGATTATAATGCACAGTTCCGAACATACATCAATATTAAATTCATATTTCATGTATTTACATTTACATTGAAACTGTGTCCTACTTTCAACAACTCAATTGAATCTAGCAAATACTAATAACACATTACTTAAATGAAACGTGTAAGTTGTTAATTCAGTTTCAATGACAGGAACTAATTGCCACATCAAGGTAACCGTTACTCACAAACTTGTTTTGAAGTATCCTTGTGAGAGATTACAACTTTACAAATAAGCGTTTGTAGGATGGATTTAGTATTAATTTGTAATAATTAGTTTAAGAATTGTCAGACACATTTGTATTAAAGTAGAGTTTGTGGTTGTTTCTACTGTCATTTTTAATAAATAAATAAATATATATATATATTTATATATATAAATAAATAAATATATATACAGGGTGTTTTTTAATTGATGTTGAAAACTTCGAGATATTGTTTATTTGAGTAAAAAGAAATTTAAAACATAAGATAATTTAAAGGTCTATCTCTTTTCGTCTAACGTCTGTCGGTATGTAATTTTTTTAACGAAAACCTCATTTTAAATTACTGAACTAAATCCAACCGGACTAAAGATAATAATTTTTCTTAATAAGTATAGTTTGAAAATAAATCTGGTCCGTATTTTGGGTCCTTTTCAAAATTTGAAAGTAGTTCATAATTTTCAACTTTATATATATCAAATTAATTTCATTAAATTCTCAAGAATACTTTAAAAGAAAGTCTGCATAGTGGCGCAGTGCTGTATCCCAGCTACTGGGAAACTAATTGTTGTGGAGATTGTAGGCGATAGGTTTTATTTATGCTCGGTTCCCTTAATACCGGGACGGTGTCCGCTCAGTGATTGCCATCGACGTGGACACTACTATAGAATTCTGGGGTGTCCATGTTGGATGGTATTCAAGGTTGCTGAAAATCTGACCAAAACTACATGTTTCGGATTCCACGTAAAGCTGTAGGTCCCATAGTTTCCCTGACTATTGATTGGGCTATTAATAAATTTCCCTTTCTAAAGAACAGTCGGCCTTAATTAGTAACAAGACTGCACTTCACTGCGTTCATCTAACTCATCACACCCATTCTTCCCTCATATTTGCCCATATCTTTCTATCTTTTATTACGATAACAAATTAAAAATGATATAACTATGAGACCTACCCGTTAAAGTTATCACAAAATAACCATAAAAAAGCTAGACACTAGGTTTGCTTTTAATAAATAAAATTAACTTTCTGTACTTGTTTACCATAAATGATAATGCTCTTACACAGACAAATGTATTGTCTTTATTTCAAGAATATTTTTTTATTATTATATGGCTAAGTTAAATGTAAAGTGTACAAGAAATTACCATCAGTTTATCGTGATTCAATTTTTTTAAATTTATTTATTTATTTATTTTTATTTATTTTATTTTTTTTTTTTAATTAAACATATATTACTTAATTTACATAATTAAATACAAACTTCAATAGTTTAGAGAAACAGAGGGTTATATTGTCCTAACGTCGCCTTTGTGTCATATATTTTTTCTATAAAGACATTTTTCATTTCATTTTCATTTCACAATAAGTGTTCGTAAAATACAATGTATATGAAAAGGGATTCCCACCAATTTTGTTTCAGCTATAATGTGCTTAACTAAGTATAGAAAATATTGATTGTTAGAAAAGTGTTATAGTTTTTGAGTCATAACTATTACCTTATTATATCCCAGGACTTATAAAATATATTCAGGTACATACTATTAAGATATATCGAAGTACATACTGTTAAGTTATATCGAAGTACATACTGTTAAGTTATTTCGAAGTACATACTGTTAAGATATATCAAAATACATACTCTTAAGTTATATCGAAGTACATACTGTTAAGTAATATCGAAGTATATACTGTTAAGATATATCGAAGTACATACTGTTAAGATATTTCGAAATACGTACTGTTAAGTTATATCGAAGTACATACTGTTAAATTATATCGAAGTACATACTGTTAAGTTATATCGAAGTACATACTGTTAAGATATATCGAAGTACATACTGTTAAGATATATCGAAATACATACTGTTAAGTTATATCGAAGTACATACTGTTAAGTAATATCGAAGTATATACTGTTAAGATATATCGAAGTACATACTGTTAAGATATATCGAAGTACATACTGTTAAGATATATCGAAATACATACTGTTAAGTTATATTGAAGTACATACTGTTAAGTAATATCGAAGTACATACTGTTAAGATATATCGAAGTACATACTGTTAAGATATATCGAAGTACTTACTGTTAAGATATATCGAATTACATACTGTTAAGATATATCAAAGTACATATTGTTAAGATATATCGAAGTACATACTGTTAAGATATAATGAAGTACATACTGTTAAGATATATTGAAGTACATACTGATAAGATATATCGAAGTACATACTGTTAAGATATATTGAAGTGCATACTGTTAAGATATATCGAAGTACATACTGTTAAGATATATCGAAGTACATACTGTTAAGATATATCGAAATACATACTGTTAAGATATATCGAAGTACATACTGTTAAGATATATCGAAGTACATACTGATAAGATATATCGAAGTACATACTGTTAAGATATATTGAAGTGCATACTGTTAAGATATATCGAAGTACATACTGTTAAGTTATATCGAAGTACATACTGTTAAGTTGTATCGAAGTACATACTGTTAAGTTGATGATAAATTCACATTATTAAGTTTGTGGATAAATCATACATATACAGTAGATGTGTTGTATAGTTATTGAGAGTCATTCAGTTCTCTGGCTTTTGTAAAAAGATGAATGGAGCATAAAGTCATTATCTAGGCCACTTAAGTATTAATTCTTAATTATAAATGTAAAAACCTATTCTAGACACTTTTCACAGAGTTTGGCATAAACTATCAGGTGTCAAATTTATATCAATAGGCTTCCACATACCACGTTCGGTCGAGGTCCAGTTGATTTGGCTTTGGGTTCTCACTGAACTAAAGTTTTCCCATCAATCTATTCCACTCAGTAAGTTTTAGACATCAGAGACTCAGGTTTACCTCCATTTTAGGGAAATGTACTGTTATACCAAACCTAAATTATAAGCAAAATACAAGAATTATGAATTGTACAACGTTCAACATTAACTTATAAAAACTAGTGAATATCTGTAACAAAATTTCAAATATTATGTGTACTGATCTCGATAAGTTACATTTACGATTCTCAGACAATAGGGATTCACGAAGTAATAAATTTATGATATAATTGTCTAGAAAGAGCTATTATTAGAAATTTCGTTTTGCGTGTTCTTTTACAGTGGTACCAGAAGGTACATTTTATGTTTCAAATGTTATTAATAATAACAACATTTTTAAAGGTAATTTTGTAGATAACAGTGTAACTAACTTGAGTGACGAATAAGCGGATAAGACCAAACTGAAATGGATGGGCTATTCAAAATGGGTTACATAAGATGGTCTGCCAAAAATATGCTAATACAGCAACAATATTTGAATCACTAAACTTAGTATAAAGGGCTAGTTTAGTAACTAGTGTATTCGTGCGGTATAGACCGTGAGTGGCCTTGACTGGAGCCTCCAGTCTGGAGGGTTCCAATGTCATCACAAAATAGCGTTGTCAAGCAGCACGTGCGTGGCTCTCCCTTGGACGAGTGACCTGTGAGCGATCCTGTCTATGTACGCAGCTAACCTTCTGGATCACTGGTGGTGGTTCGGAACCATTGGTCTCCATGTTAAATGTTATAGAGGGTTTGTTAACTCTAATTTCACCCGGTAAAACAGGATCACTCTTAATATTTTTTTATACTTTACACTGTCCAACGATTCAGTCGGGTAGAATTCACACCTTTGTACACTTTGATGATGTTATGCACAACTTATGTAAAGAATTTTCAAAACGTATATTCCATATATTGTAGCATTCATATATTTACTTATGTTTGTATTTAATTAGACTGGTTCTGTCAAAAATGTTTAGAATATATAAATAAATTTATTTAATTTTTTCTTTTTTAAATATAATGGCACCACTCGACATAATAAGGGAATTTACAATAAGTAGTTAAAGTAAAGTGCCCAGTAAATTTCTCTAGATACAAGCCATTATTTAAGGCCCATTTCATTAGCAAAGGCATGAAATTACTCTTCTGTGGACAAATGGGGACCACCATCCGTGAAATGCAAATTGAGTCTGTGAATAGTGATTAATGAGTAGATTATACTGCCTCCAAACGGGTAGTATATTAGAGTGTGTTATTTAGAAAATGTGTTGTCAGTTTCCAATCTACTCCCATAACAATGTCAGCTAAAGACATGCCACTTTTTTATTACCACTTTGTATCTTCGTCCTATGAGAATCAATTTGGTAATTTGTACTAATAATATATACCTGTTGTAACGCGAAAGTTGAGATCGACTAAAAGGGTAAAGAGCTAAAAAGGAAAAAGTGCATGAATGTTATGGTTTCATTGCAACAATGATGATATTGAGGAGGTGGGTTTTATTGGCTGTGCAACAATTCAAATATAAATCAACTACAACACCGATGACTTTCCAAATTAAATACATAGTATAAACTACCGAATTAAAACTACGCTATAAAAATCACCTCCTTTTCAGTTTGAATGTCCTACTTCCAATGGAAAAATAATATCTAGATAAATATTTTACTCAATATATTACAATGGTAAGTAAATTACTATTATTTCGATTACTTACACGTAATAACTTCATTGTTTGTAATTGTCTTCTTACCATTTTTGTGAAATTGTATTTCTTAAAATATTAGAATATATATTATATATTCTGATTATATATTATATTAAACTCTACCATATTATTACGTTTACCAACAAATACGCATTCACTACATGGGTAATTGTTTGGAATGATTTAAAATATGTTCCTGCTACAATACATTCATTGCAATACACAAGATAGATTATGTTTAAGTATTGTGTTGTTACAGATAGTTATGTTTCTTCATTATATATATTATTGAAATTTTTAAGATCGAAATGGCATTTGGGACAAATTTAATACTAACTTTAAAAAGTAGAGAATGTAGGGTAAAAGTAAAACTTTCAATCTTGATACATACCTTACACTGAATACAGACCTCATACAGCCTACAATATATGTAAAGATTAATGTAAAGATTGGATTATAAAATGTATTGGATTATAAATTTTATTGGTAGTAAAATGTAAAGATTGGAAAAGTTTGTTCCGCTCTACAAAATTGTTTTATGTGTTGGTTGATATAAACAAGCAAACCATAGTGTTCTTTGTTTCTTGTTAATATATAATTTGCTGCTTTTATAAATTTACATCTTATAATTTAACAATCTTCCACTCAATTTTAGCTTACAAATATTTAATCTAGTTTAGTTTGAAATAAGTTTATCAAAATTAATAAAGCTATAAGATGTAACCTTGGATATTGTCAACAGTTTTAAGTGCAAGATTTAAGGCACGTTTGTGATTGCACGATAACACAACGTGTAAAAACAACACGTTTAATTTGAATTTATACTCGAATGTGCAATTTATGAACAAGTGTTTAAAATTCAGATCTACGATTGACGAATAATTAATGGCAAATAATCAAATAACGTATTTAGAAATTATTTGGTAGTAAAACATTCAAAGGAAAGGAATTTATATCTAAAGCCAGACCCCTAGGAGAAATCTCTATTTTTCGGACTTTATCTGTATTTTCTTTGTTTATTTGTATATGATGTTAAGCTTTGAGGACTTTGAAATTTTATTTTGGATAAAGAGTTCAGTTACTATAAAAGCTACCCAGACTTAATTAAAGTTTTGCTCAAAAGCCTCAATATCATATTAGTAAGTAATGTCTTACTGCTATGAAACCTTTCTATAAGCCACTCTATGAATTATTTTAGTTCTCTTAATTCATTATACAGGGTGTCCATTTTAACTGGGCCACCTTTGGGATCTCAGAATGTAACGAATTTACAGCAAACATAAATGGGAAACTTCACCTATTTTTATAATACCATAAAAAAATTTAATCAAAACTTAAGTATTCAACCACCATTTTCCAATATGGTGACCAACTTTAAAATATCTAATAAGAACCCCTATTTTCATAGTGGTTTTAGGTGAAATGCAAAATTCTATGACTCTAATAATTTATAACAACAACTTCTCTCATGAAACTTAATATAAGAGAATGGTACTTTTGAATCCGATAGAATTAACAAAGAATACAATCAACGTGTTGTGAGAGAAAAGTTTGCAAAATCCCGGAGGTAGAGGCAAAGAAAAGATTCATTAAGATGTGGAAATTGTCCATCATGCTGCTCAAGTTACAACCACTTTACAACTAGCGCAGCAAAGACTTGCACCAGCTCATTTGGAAAGACCATAACATTCTATTTCTGGACTGGAAACCAGTAATTGTAAATAAGGTTCCATGTTGTTATCCAAACATAACCTTCGTAAGCTTTAATGTCGTAAAGGTTAAAAAAAGTTTTCTTTAAATGTTATGAGTTATATTTATTATTTTAACTACAACATATTTGTATAGCATATATACATACTTTAAAAATAGTTTATATATTCATTTTGATGTTAATGTAAGATAAAGTTCAAAGTGAAGTAGTATGATGAAAAATCGTCAATCAACTGCCAAACATTACGTGTTTCATTGTAATGAATAATACAACTGAAATGTCCCTCAGATAAGTGTAACTGAATATGACAAAAATTTTAACAAAAATTGTTGTTTTTTCGCTTAAAGTTTTATTCGGATACATTATGAATGTATTGTATTAATTTTTAATGTTCTCTAAAAATAACAAAAATCAGCTTATGAATTAAAACATTGATTGGGAATCTTATACACACCATGATTTTTTGTTTCTAAATATGATCGTATTCTTTATAGTTTTTGGGGTTTGTACACTATGAACAACACTTTTCAATAAAAAATTAGGAACAAACACCTAATATACTTCAATCCTATCCTTTTAAAAATATGAAGTAAAGTAACTGTTGTGTTTAACAAATATAAGTAATTTATGTACTATAATAATTAAATTATGGATTTCGTGTATGTTCACGTAACTCGATCACATATGCGTGCAGGAACATGCTACAGTAGCTGATGAATATTCAATATTAATTTCCAAATTGCCTTTCTTCAAGACTGCGTTTAAAACAAAACATTTGAGCACGAACATTAACAAATCCATAAATGATTAAATTCTTTAACTGCAAATAGGACAGCAGTCTAAAATGTTTTACTGAATAATGATAACCACAAATTTAATTCAAAACATAGCAGTTACTTTTGAGTTTAAAACTTAACAAGTTTATAAATAATGAAAATCTAAAGTTTTCTGCTTCATTTGAAAACGCAATGGGTCAGAAAAACACTTAGCTAAACTCTTTAGTCACATTTCAGTCCTACTAAGTGTCCTTTAAAAATAAAGTTTAGTAACTTTTAGTCATTATAAGATTTGTATAAGAATTTCTCCAGAATTGAATACACTAAGAAAAGGTGAAGAATGTTCATTAGAATGTTTTTTTTATTTTTTTTATTTTTTTAAGTGTCCCTTTTCTAACTATTAAGGCCTGCTTCGGCCATTATCAAACAAGGCATTTTAAAGCCTGCCAACAAAATGTTTATTTTAAATATAGAAAAATATTTTATATCAATTGAAATTACATGAAGGTGGTACTAGAATCTAGAATCAAGAAACACAAATATAAAATAATAAATAATTTATAAAAATTAAGATTTAAAACGATTTTTATTTATTATATATCAGAAATTTTTCAACAGTAAATGTTATTTTCAAAAGTGTCTAGAAAGTGAATAAGTACCATATTCAGTAGGTGTTATTTTACCCTACATTAGATATTTTATGTTTTTTTAATAAGAAACTATATGACATTTTGTAATTATATTTCAAAATACATATCCAATAAATACTTAAATGTCTGTAAAAGATGATGAAAACAGTTACTGATATATGGCTGATACATTTACTAACAATGTCTTTCCAAGTATTATAGTTAAATCCTAACATTAAGGTCATATTATGGAAGCTTGTACTATATAATTTTACAGATAATAATCTATACCTTTTAACCGCATGTAGCATAATTCCAAGGACAGCCTGATATACGTAAAATATAAAACATACACACATAAAAAACAGAGATACGAATGAATTTGAGAGTTTTTACTTCCAGACTTTTCACGCTACTACTATTAGCATCATATTAAAATGAATGAATGATTTCTATGGAAATACATGAATAAAAATACAACTTAATTTAAACCCTTCCACTTTGTTCCTCCTACCTACTGCGTCATAACTACTTACTCCTGCCCTCACATTATTAAACACGGTTTGAATTTAAATAATTAAAATGTTATTTCCCCGTATAATATGACGTAAGATACGTGTTATTATGTATCTTACCATAAATCATTATGACATATGTTATTATATAACGTTATTTTATTATGATATATGACATATAAATACATAGATTAAATTTGTATAGTAAATTTAAACAGTATTTTAAATAGTTATAAAACAATTATTTCCTGTCATCATGTTCAGGGTAAACCAGTTGCAGTACCTGTGATCAGAACTTTGTTGATAATGAGAGCACATGTGAGCATTTAATTAAGTCATAGTTCTGGTACCTGTCATATAAACTTCGCCAACATTTCTTTAAACTTTTATTGAAGGTCTTGTAGGAGACGAAAAACTTACGCAATAATGGTTTATGAGACAAATTCAGTTTGAATACATATTAATACATTGTTAAGTAATATTGACAAACTTCCCTTCCTGTAAAGTCAGTCAAGGCAGAACTGTTGAAGCACTTCTGAACAAAACTTCGTTGGTAATGACAGCACATGTAAGCATTTAATTAAGTCACACTTCTAGGACCTAATTGTCATATAAACTTCGCCAACAACGTTTCTTGAAACTTGTATTGAAGGCTCTTGTAAGAGACAAGAAACTTGCACAATCCTGGTTTATGAGACAAATTAGTTCAAGTGCATTTTTATACATACGCAGTGTTTCTCTACAAAACTAAGTTGTAATTTAAGATAAGCAATGTTAAAATTCTAAAAATGTTAAAGGTGACTTAAAGGAAATGGATGAGGTCAATGTTATCACTCACTTTAGAGTGGCAATAATAAATGGTTAGTTGATCAAGCAGTTTTTCCAACAGATCGTTGTTTTCTTTTCATGCACCTATTCATTTAAATATTATAAGTCGTTATTTTATGAGAACATGTATTTAATGTTTTTATGATTACCTCGAGTCTTGGCAGTGAATAAATAAATAGTTATGGCACAATCACATACAATTATTGTTTGCATAACTATAAATATGAATAAAATATATTTTATTTAATAATTAATGTATCACAAGTTTAAGAATCTAAATTAAATGCTATATGTTTTGTTTTTATATGCCATAGTTTACTTTCTTTAACCTCAATATATTTATTTCCTAACATCATATTATACTATAGAAATATTAATGAACTGTGAACTAAGAATTTGAATGTACGTAAAAAATGTTTTCAGTTACTTCACCTTGTTTTCAGAGTTGTGCTGTATAAAAGATTCCAGGTAGCAACTATTTTTAGAATTAGGTCAACTGTAATTACACTACAAAAGCTATAAACATGTTATTATCCACTTTTTGATGAAAGACAATTATATATTTCACGAGTAGCGCCACTGAGGCTGTCCCCATTTTGTAATTAGTACCCTTTAAGGAAGGGTACAATAATTAAAATTCACTTAAATAATTACTTCACTCACAAATTATAGCTTAAGTATGTAATGAATCATTATCAAACCATCACACAATGTATAATAGTGTATTAAAATGAACTCTAAACTTTTTATTAAAATTTTGTATAGCGTAAATTCTTTAATATCAGACATACATTTCAATTATTTAGCAAAAATTACAACAACAACAAAATCATAGAGTATTATAACAAGCCAGACCCCCCCTACTATTTAATCCATTTTCAATTAATATTCATCATAATCAAATTATTTACTTGGATAGATGTCATATTAAATTACATTCATATTCCAATAAACATATTTGAACTAAGTAGGAAAGTACTACACTGATAAACAAAGGCTAAACAAACATTCATATAAAATTATTTCCAAAATATATTGAATCATTGAAATGATATTCGTATATTTGTAACGATATTAATGTGGAATATAACTAAACATATGATTTGTCTATTGCGTTTCCTTTGTCAATATTTGTATTTTTTTAATTAGCATAGTACGTGTTGGTACATATGCAGGATGTAAACTTCACACAACACAAATATTTTACTATATAAGCACAAAATTCAGAAATATACTACAGTAAATGTACAAAATGCACAAATATACTACAATACAAGAAAAAAATTTACAAATATTTACAATATGAAGTACAAAATGCACAAATAGTATGGTGGTCGATTTTGGCAAACCGCGTTCACATTCCTCATAGACCAGAAGAATTAGCAAAGTAATCAATTAATTATATTAAAAATTTAAATAAAACCTCAGTTTTATTTAACAAACATATCAAATGACGCACTTTAACAGTTCTTCGTCTATAAAATGTTACTTCAACTGTTACGATACGATCATTATTCCTGACGGAATCCTTGAATATAAACCCATGATTTGGTGTTTTTCGTCAATATAAACAACCCCCTTAACTCTATAATCTAATAGATTCTCAACCTTGACTCAGTCAGTCCTTGAACCTCTATAAAAACTACTTATAAAAAACTTGATAAAACTAGGTTCCTATATGCTAGTAAAAAAATATTATTTTAAATCTTCAAATTAATCACACGCCTGTCATGATTAAAACTGTATATAGCTGACTGATCCAAAATAAACGTTTACTATGACCTTTTTAAGCCTACTAGCTTCCTCTATTAGTACTACTATATCAGTATATATAGTTTGTGTCTAACCAAACTAAATATAGTTTGTGTCAAACCTGAACTTAAATACTTTATTCTTTCTACTTACCCTCGATATCTATAGAGAAGTGTACCTTTTTGTCAACATTATATTTACATTTCTGAAACTAATTTACAGAAAAAACACAAACTAAAATTGTTTTGTAAAACTTGATTCAGTCTTTTATAAGAAGATTTATTCTGAAATCATACAGGGATTTTTCAAGGTGACATTGAACGAATTCTGTATTGTGATCCGTCAATAAAATAACTATAACAATCCCCTTGACTTAGTTCCATTGACGTAAGAGATTGCATTATTTGTTATAGGATACATTCAGGTACAAGTGGTTTAGAAATAGACTCTTTGCAATATTCCATCTTTATTGTGAGATTATATTAGTTCCAACTTATTAGCTACAGTTTTCTAATCACTTAAATATTTTATCTTTATAAATATATGAGTTTTGTATGTAAATAGGTTGAAACTGCATAGTATAATTTACATGTTTACTCTGTTCTTGCAATGCAAAATATTATTCTTACAGTGCGAAACGACCTTTATCTCAATTTCTATCAGTAATTAATTTTTCATTTAAAGACAAGCATTTCGTTTTTTGCTAAACTTTGTTATCATAATTCTATACAGGCAGTAGAAGTATTGTGGTTATTCGGATCTGTGGAACTATCATTAGCAATAGTTAGTTAGCAATAAATCTCCGTCTTTATTGTTAGTGGTAGGACAGTCACCTAAGACAGTTTGATTTCCTTTTTTTTCTTCTGAGTTTTGCACCTCTGTGTATACACGAGCTACAAGTCCCTATCGCAATATATGTCTGTGTAATTATTTTCTCATAAATATCACCAAATAATAATTTATTCCCAAATAATTTATACCCATATCCTTCCATAACATTCAAATCAGCCAGTCAATCAATTTTATTTCTGTGTTTTTCCTGCCACTACTTCTTGATCTAAGGCGCTTTGTGCACGCCCTTTTCTTTATTGGAAACTTCGTTCGGTCCATTTATCGATTCATCGCCTATGGATGCATAGTTTGCTTCTCACAATTATCGATACGCTTGATTTTTCCATTTTAAGACTACGAATACATATATATTTCCAATTTTACGTAAATGTACCATCGAATATTTTATTCATTAAAAATAAATGTGATTATAATGTTTTCCCACATTATTCGCGCAATACCACGTATGGGTGGGCAGGAGGGTCGTCACCACTAGACGTGTATTGGTGAGTGGGAGGAAAATAACTATCAGAACATTCTTTTAAATATAAGCTGGATTTCCCTTTGTTGTTATAGATAATTAAAAACAAATTTTATAAATAATTCTATAACGACTTTGCAAAGATAAATTTTCATATTACACCTATCATAAGACAAAAAACATATATTACATCAAAGTCCATAAATTACAATCAAAAATCTTAAAACGTTCTTTTTTTAGTCTGTATCTGATGTTTTAAATTACAATTAAAAATAAGGATACAGATAAAAGTCACGAGTTAAACTCGCTACAAGATAGTCGTAACACATATCGGTCCTGATAAAACTACTGTAAAACTTAAACTAACGTCAGTTAATGCTTACAGTACACGATCGTTCCTAAGACTAAGTGAATACCTCCACCACCGTAACTTCTGCAATATACCTTTTATCTACTTTTTTAACCTGTTTATTTAATGTATTTTTATTTATTATCAATAATTAAAAGTTTTTTAATAGCTATAAACAATTCAATTAATGTTACTTTATAAATTACATTTTTTGTACTAATATTATAAGATAAAGTAACAAATATGAATGGCTGTTTTATAATATTTGATTACTTTGAATCTAGTGAATGTTTTATACAATACCCTACATGAGAGTGAAATGTCTGAATACCACACATACTTGTAAAATATAATCAGTGTGGAGTATGGTAAATACGTGGTTCAGTACAATGGGAATCGTGAGGTTGATGAAGTTTTATAAGTTACGTGTTTTTCAATAGTTTATGAATTGATGACAAAAATCCAAAGACGTAATACGTTTTTAAATTAAGGAACAATCTTCATTGAAATGATTGCGTCGATGAGATACCTTTTTTGTTTCATTGGGTGAGTTAATCTGGTATTTTGGTATAATTTAGTAATCCTACGCCAGATATCGGCCTGAGCCTGGCCAGGATGTGAAACTTCTTGTTCATGCTTTAGTTTAATTAATTATATAACTTATTATTACAATTAATTATATAAATTAATTGTAAGCTTTAGGCTTTAATTAAATTTAGTCATTCATATGTAATGATTTCTTGTTCATGCTTTAATCATTACATATGAATGACTAAATTTAATTATGATGATACCAACATTGTATTATTTACTACCCCTTTTAGAGCATTGTGTTAATTTGCGTTAAAAATTAACTACTTATAATAAAAAGAAACTATTTTAAAAAGTTATATTTGATTATAAATAAACAAATTTCAGTTTATTTATTTTTACAAATTTATCTGCTTAATTTTGTAACAAACATTATTATTTTCGTTTTATTTAAAAATATTGTCATTTTCCCCAAAAATCAATAAGTAAGGAGTTTTTCAAGTATAGCTAAATATGTTAATATTTAAATAGGTCCAAAATATTCTATAAAATACGAAAAATGGTGACAAAAAGTTTTCTGAAACAAAATTAAGTTTTAAAAGTGTAGGACGTCTTTGCCTGTCTATTTGAAGTCTCGGAAGGAGTCGTCTCCTCACCAATTTACTCTTCCCGTCCAGAGCTGTCCTTCACACTTAGGATTAGAGGAGGATTACCAATTCCAAGGGATTATCTGAAGTTAAAGTGAGTGACATTTTTACAGCGACCAATAAAATACTACGTGAATAAAAGTTCTTTAAAATCCCCATATTCGATTTCTTCTTTTTATTTGGTTAAAGCAGATATTTGTTTTTAATTGAGAGTCTAAAGAATTCCAATATATTAAGTATTCTTTTAATAGTTTTAGCTAAATCATACATATTTTAGTGGATAGAGATGGCCAATACACAGAGCTCCCCACACCTGTCTAGGGAGACATACATTAATTAATCGTTTCTAAGATGGCTGTTGGTTTGATTTGTTAGGATTAACTCTAGTTTTTTTGTCGTTAATTTATGCTTGATTGAGCATGTTTAATGTTGTTTACCTTTGAAGTGAGTGACGTGTGTGTGTGTGTGTGACAGTGGGTCAGTACCACTGTACGTGTAGGGGCGGGCGGGTGGGTCAGTACCACTGTACGTGTAGGGGAGGGCAGGTGGGTCAGTACCAATGTACTTGCAGGGGAGGGCGGGTGGGTCAGTACCACAGTACGTACTAAAAAAAGTTAATCTTCTTTTCTTTACTGGTTCGATCAATGGCTTAGCTTGGAATCTAAATCTGGAATTTGCTCAGGTGTACAACGTAAGGGTTGGATCCAGAAACGCACCCCAGCCATTTGCATTTCGTAAAAACTTCCACGTTAGCCCATTAGCTAAGGATATGCTATTTTTATAATATTACTTGTAAATAAATATGTATGGTTATCAGTGTAACGATCAATCAAAGATTTTATAACAATTTAAGGCCGAAATGTTTTTAAAGAGAGCCAGTTATTACTTCAGTAAAGCCAAAACTGGAATGTTTCCTATCAACTGTAGCACTGTTTAACATAACATTGATCATTTTAAAACAAATAAAACTGTTAACTCACTTGCATGACAGTATTCAGTGAGGTATCAATTAATTATCATCGTTAATTAATATGCTCAAACGAACCATGTCGACCCAACTCGACACATAGTTAAAAGCACTGCGGCTGGATCTATCGGTAAGCTTTGACATGGTGGCTCAGTAGCTAAGGCTTCGGACTGTGGAGGGCAAGTTCCAGGGTTCGAATCCCCACTGAGCCAAAGGTAGGTACTTCACTCGTTAAATAAAGGTCACGCACATTCTTGTAGCCCATGTGAACTGGCGAGTGAAGTTCAACATAAAAAAAAAAAACTCAAAACCGAAAGATTACTACAAACCAGACGTTACTTCACAGAACTATACTCTATCCAGCGTGGATATTGGTTGAGATTAAAGATCGCTTAGTTGTTATATGTACAATTATGATGATTTTAACATATAACAATATAATGAAAATAAATTGATAAGTACACTAAAAAAATTATTATTTTCGATTAAATTTTGAGTATAATTCAATGCAATAAACGACAATTTAAATATTTGTGATTTTAAATGTAATTTTAATGTAGTTTACTGTATTTTTATCACTCAGGGTAAGTCAACTACAAACTATTATCCAAGTCGATCAGGTGTGTCTTTGAGAGAGGGGTCTCTTATCTTTCCGCTTTGACAGAATTTAGAAAAACCTATCAATGGCTACGCCACAGTAGGTAAACAGTAGGACGCCTCTCCAGTTCATCCCTTCAACAGTTCTTTTAGTAAATAGAGACTAGACAATAACGTTAGTTAAAATAAGTGGATGTTTGCATATTGAAATATTACCATGGGGGGAAGAAGGGTGTTACGAGAATCTCCGGAATGTTGCAATTTGCTTAATCCCTTAACCTTGACTTTTCAGTATAGACCATGCTCTACATAAGAACAATGTTTTTATATTGATTTAATATGAATTTATCGTTGATTTTAGTTACAGATACAGATAGGTTTTTCATCGAATGTTAAATGTTGTTTCTCTTATTAACAACAGTTGTGGGGTCCCGCAGGGAAGCACTAGTGTAATACTATCTAATTGTAATGCAGTTAAACCGGCAGTATTAGCTTATCTCACATACTAATCAAATACTGGAATGAATAATTCAGTTACACGAGCAACACATGTAATATAATCAAGACTTTTATCTGATTTGTTGTCAATAACAGAATGGAATTATATTAAAGGTAATATAAAATAGTAAGCAATATTAAATAATAGTGACCATAATGGTAAATATCACAAATACCACTGTATTTGTATGGTGGGCGGGTGGGTCAATACCACTGTACGTGTATGGGTGGGCCAATACCACTGTACGTGTATGGGTGGGCGGTCGGGTTAAATTTTAATGCTAGGTTTGCTGCAAATACACTGATCCAGACAGCTATGCCACACCTCAGATGGCAGCTCTCCATTGGTAAGAAGTGGGTTATCTTTGCAGCTTATACATCTGATCCACATGTTCTCTATCTCACTTTCACAACTTAGTGCCTTTCCATTTTATACAGGTGACTTCAGTAAATCATCATCTAAGTAGCCACCTGTAGTTAATATTGCATATAAATTACTCTCCATCATACCCAGTAATATAATTGACATATGTTTGATGGTATTATTGTTTTACTATACAAGCTGTACATTTCAATAATGCACTAGTTTAATATTAATTTCAAATAACTACAGTTTAATATGGGCAAATATTGTTGATTTCAATCACATTGTTGTGTCAATCAAATATTAATTGCTCAGGGATGGATTATTGTGTTCGTTTATTTGATGAATTGTTACAATTTCCTCTAGCTTTGTTTCAATAATATACATTTCAGTTAATGAAAGTACTTTGTAAAACATCATACATAATTATTTAATTAAGTATACAAATATAAGTAATTTAATTATTTACGATAATTGTTTTAATTGCCTACCACATTGAAGATATCATCAACACGGTCACATTGTTGTATTGTGTTTTGAGTAGGAAGAACTTTAAGAAACTTAAAATAGTGAAAAGATGTATAGATTACTATTTTTAAACCTGAAAATAATTATTTTGGCAGATCCAGTGGTATTAAAATTAGAGGATGTGTATATTGCTTAAAG
This sequence comes from Stictocephala bisonia, assembly GCA_035578905.1. Classification (NCBI taxonomy): domain Eukaryota; kingdom Metazoa; phylum Arthropoda; class Insecta; order Hemiptera; family Membracidae; genus Stictocephala; species Stictocephala bisonia. The sequence continues at coordinate 126,911 of JAQJVL010001086.1, read as the reverse complement.
CCTGACCTACTGTTGAAACTCGGATATGTTTTTTATTGTTTGTTCCTTTTTCTTAGTATGACATTTTTACAAGTTCAATTTGATTAAAAAATCAAAATTGGTCTTGATAAATAGAATAAAACATTCACAAACAATTATTTTAGGATAAGAAAATAGATTTAGAATTGTTATTCCTAATTAGGAAGAGAGCATGTACTTTCTTCAGACTAAATAGAAATTTGACGATTTTCATGCTATCATCAAGTATTGAATTGCTTATACAATATATTATTATTATTATTTGTAACTTTTTAGTAATACTATAAAACTGTTTTGTTCGAATATTATACGTGGATTTCAAATTACGTTTAAAATCAAAAAAACAAATTTTGAGGAAAATATTAATATTTCTATAAGGAAAATGTACCAAAAATAATATGAATATTTAACTTATTTTTGTCTTGTAAGTGCCTTCGGAAACTGTTGTTTATAAAAAAGACACATCTAAAAACATTGCTCGCAGCACTCGTTGTTTTCCACTTTCATAAAAACACCCAGGGATTCCCTACTGGCTAGTGTGAATTCTTTTATGGCTGTGATAAGAACTAAAACGTTCAAGATAGCGCGGTTTGTGTACAGAATTTCATCATTACATTTCCTTGCTTAGTCTTTTGAGAGCACAACATTTATGTCAGGTTGGCGTGGGAGGATTTAACTTCATACAGACAATAACTAAAATATGCAAATAACTTAAACTAACTATTGAAAAAGTTATTTCAATTTTTTATAACCTTAATATTATAATATGCAGAAGCATTTTTTATTATTTTATTGTTTTTCAACATCTTCATAGTCACAAATTTGATGTGAGATTCTCAGAATAGTATTATGAAGAACTTAATGCTAATTTAGTAACTGAAATGACTGCTACAGAAATATTTCCTTGAATTAAAACGTCATTCGAGGAAATCTTTAAAGAGACTTGTAAAATATCAGATCGTTTTGTATACTGTAAATATAAATATCAGTTTTTATTTATTTTTCAATATCATCAGTAAACCTAAGCTAGCTTTCTAGAAATTTAATAATGAGGTGACTAATAAATATTTTAAAATTATTATAACTTGTCCGTTGAAAAACTGTGTCTGATATTAATCGCCAAGTAAAATCAAAAGTGAATGACTAATATTAATAATTATTTCACAGGAGATAAACCACGACAACGTCATCTTTCCTGACACAGAACGTTTTCGCAAAAAACTAACATCCCTTAGTTTTTAATGAAAATTCTCATCCAACTCATCTTCCACTAACAATACTGTAGTTACTTAAAAGAATTTTGACAAGTTATTATTTTGACAAGTAAGAATTTTGACAACGTTTTGGCTGTCTTGGGCATTAAGGAAGAACGGTTCGAGTATTGTCTAATACAGGGCGGAAAAACAATATGGAAATACTTTCACAACAACTTTATTTTTTTGCATAGATAATTTGATTGTTTAATTTTTTTTTTTTTTTTGTAATTTTGTTCCATAAAGTATAATTTTTTATCAGAATAGTTTACTTAAACCCGTTAAATAGCGGAGAAATAACATTGTTCAAATTAGTTACTTTAAAACTCAAATGACCGCTACTCTGGAAAGAATAAATCTTTCGAATTACGGTTTGTGGTAATTAATTTATCTTAAGTAGACCTTTCATTTGATACCAAATGTGACCTAAGGTTACGTTCAAGATTTTCGTTCAACTGTTCGTGGGCCGTTCCCCTGAAAAGATGAAATGTCACTAATGGCGTCAAAAAGTATGTTATTTGTGACCATGATCATGTACAAGATTTCACTTTTACAAGTTCATACAAAAGTTGTGAAGGCGTTTCCATATTTTTTCCACCCATATCTTTTTCCAGTGTTAAACCCCGAGGTTAGTATGCAGTGGTACGCCACTTCCACTCTTGTATACATTCATCTTCACGACTAAAATAGTTCAAAAACAGGAGACATGTTCGTAGAAAAAATTCGAATTATTATTATAATATAATCTTTGTATCAATCAGCCCTTAATTAGCTATAAAATAATTTGAGTTTGATATCTTGCACTTATACAAAGTGTAAACATCTTAGGGGCTTACTAGGTACACGATTACGAACTGTATAAAATTGAAATGTATTATTATTTATTTTATATTTTATCAATTTATTTTTTATTTATTTATTTGTTTTTGTTCCATCCCAATAGATATTGCACTATGTTGATGAACTTTAGTAGTCGGGGGTGCAATTTATCGGAAATAAACAATTCACCATCACAGAAATTATTTTCTTATGATTATTAAGTTGATAGTAGTATTAATATAGAAGTTAGGTATCATTTTTAACTCAGCTTGTACAAAAATAGTCAGTATTTCATTACTTAACTGTATATCAACCTTGGAAGCAAATAGAATTTCGACTGTGCTGCCAGTTGAATTGGAAAATGTACTTATGTCAAGGGTATATTTAATTTGGAAATCAAGGGTAGTACAAATCCTTAAGTATCTTTGTGCATTTCTTCGAAAATGAAAAATATTTTTATCTTACAGATTAAATGACTCCTTCACTGTAAAAAAATCTGATCAAGGATTTTTTAACTATTTTTTTAATGTGTTTATATATTGTGTATATATATAAATTTTTGTATTTATATATATATATATATATATATATATATATATATATATATATATATATATTAACCTCACTCGCCAGTTCACGTGGGCCTCCAGGCATGTGCGTGAACATTATTCAACGAGTGAAGTACCGACCCCTGGCTCAGTGGTGATTCGAACCTTGGACCTGCCCTCCGCAGTTCGAAGCCACCCCACGCCGGCAGTTAACCTTATATAACAACTAACTAGCAATTAACAATATGGCAGTAAACAGGGCCGTTTTTGTTATGGGTAATTAACTGTTTCTTCCCACTTAAGGCCATTTTAATTTACCTTATTTATAAATTGTGAGGTATTTTGAAATATACTTTCAATGTTCACTTGCCATATTCCAAACTCTACAAATTAAATTATAAAATAAATTGGCATTAAATGTAATGGTAAATTAGTATAATGTAATCGTATTCAAGTCTTGTGATATCAAAAAATATTTATAAACCACCTTGGGGCATTTTACATTAGTATTTTTGTTTACCTAACAGTAACTGAAAACTAAATTTGGACGATGAAATGACAGTATGAAAATTACTGTCTAACAATAATGTATATTTAGAATCATGATGCACTAAAATTTCTAAACAAAAACCATAATCATTGGCTGAAAGGTGTAGCAAAAACGTTTGCTTACTAAACACTATTGCTTTTTTAATTAAACTATGGTATTATTTGTGTACTCGGGGAAGAGAAAAGAGTCGTCACACCTAAAAAGCACATTTTCACTGTTCTCAGGCCACTGATTACACGATCAATAAAAATTCACCTAATGTATTCGCCTATAAATTCAGTAGACATTATTTTTATTTTAAGTATATATACAAATATTTATGACCTGCATGTGATTTTCAAAGCGTGTCATCCTTTCCTCTTACAGTGGTGATGAAAGGGTGACCACCATTTGTATAGTTGATGACCACCGTACATATTACCTCCATAGTCACACAAACGTATATTAACATAATATAACATGAAGAAATATGTAACTACAAACGTTATATACATAGCTCTCAACTATATTTGTGAAAGGAATGAAAAATGAATTGTTAATTATATAAAAAACTATTTTAAAACAAAGAACAGTTGATTAATAACATTTCTGAATTATAATGTAGAGTTACTTATTTTAATATGTATCCTAAATAGTTCTCATTTGGTCTACTTCCGAGAAAATGACGATAGATTTTCAATACCAGTGCTTTTTATGTATCGGATCAATTAATCGATACGGTGGTAATATGGAGGTATTCCATATATAAATACATCAATTAAATTTTATTATCAGATTAGACTTAATTTGTTCCGTAACAAAATCAGCATAAGTAATACAAACAGTGTTTCTGTGACATCGATTAATTGATCCGATACATAAAAAGTACTGGTATTGAAAATCTATCGTCATTTTCTCGGAAGTAGACCAAATGAGAACTATTTAGGATACATATTAAAATAAGTAACTCTACATCATAATTCAGAAATGTTATTAATCAACTGTTCTTTGCTTTAAAATAGTTTTTTTATATAATTAACAATTCATTTTTCATTCCTTTCACAAATATAGTTGAGAGCTATGTATATAACGTTTATAGTTACATATTTCTTCATGTTATATTATGTTAATATACGTTTGTGTTTGGTCAGATGATGTTATAAACCCTTACTAAATAAAAATCTTATTTTGAAGGAAATGTATATATAGCATACTTCGTAGTTTTCCAAAAGTAGTAGTATAGTACAATTTTAATTGTTTCTAGTCAAATAACAAATATGTCTTAAGGTATAGTTAAACACCTTATAATAAATGTTTTCGTTTTTAAAAACAAAGTGTAAAGTTTTCTAAAAGAAAGAAACTAATATATTTATGTAATCTCTGTAAAAGTTTGATTAGTTTTGAAGTTTTACAGCTTAAATGTCCTCATTTCATAATTTCAGGAAACTAAAAAAGTTACAAAGTATATAATACAATCTCTTTGCTCCTGTTTTGAATTCCATAACTTAAATGTCTTTCTCAAATAGAGAAATTTGTAAAACCTGTAATTTGCTTTTAAAAAAATTAAATCTAGATTAAGATTTTTATAAAATGTAGCGTTACTATTTTTACTTATTTCAATAAATAATTAAAACTAACGTTTATATGAATCAAATTCCTGACAATTACGTGTTATATTATATTAGTTTTATGATTGAGAGCTTACAAGGCGAAAATTCGTACAATAATTTATACCAACGTTGGCCTTTCAAAATGTTATTCTGTTATATACTTACAGTAGTTTATCAGTGTGGATATTTATGATCAATGAAAAATAATTAAGTAGAATTTTAATTAGGTAACTAAATAAATCATGTAATTCTATTACAAGCCATACGTGTTCAGTGTATGTTCTACATTCTACAGTGTATGTATTACTGCCTCTAGTGTAGTTATATAGCGTTTAATATATGGCCCATGTTTAGTAGTTAGCTGTTCCTGGCCATATTTTGAGAATGATTTGAAGCCATACAAATAATTTGAGAGATCTTAGAGAACAACTTGATTAAATTTTTGTATTCAGTATAAAAAGATTTCACATCACAAAACATATTGAAATATCTCTTAAAATACCTAAAAATTTATTTTTTTAGCGTATGTATTTACTTGTTTTTCTTGAATTTATTACAAATGTATGTAATTCTATGGCTATGTAACAATGTAGCGCTAATTATGTAACATGTTCAGATCAACTTATGTGCCTGATTTACTTGTTTCACTTTGAATTTATTATAAATGTGTTACGGTAATAATTGTATATTTTCTACTAACATCAAAAATAATAATGTTCAAATGGGTAAAAATAAGATATTTATAGGAGAAAATTTCGTCCCTCGAAAAGCTTATTTTTCACCAGAAAATTTAAAACCGAAAAATTAAATATAATTTTTAAGTCAGTTTTTTAAAATTCGTTGTTTACGCTGACCACGAATGTATAATGGGTTTTCCAGTACTATTCTGACTTGTAACGAACAATTTTGATGAACCTAACCTAACATTTATTGATTTAAAATTTCCTTTAATAGAATTCTAGATTCACGCTAAATTAGGATACTTGGCTTCTGTGATGGCCCATCAGTCGTTCCTCTAGTGTAGTTATATGGCGTTCAATATATGGCCCATGTTTAGTAGTTAGCTGTTCCTGGCCATATTTAGAGAATAATTTGAGGTCATAGAAATAATTTGAGAGATCTTAGTTAACAACTTGTTTAACGTTTTTGTATTAAGTATAAAAAGATTTCACATCACAAAACATAAATCTCAAAAATACCTAACATTTTTTTTTAATTACAAACATTTTATAATTGTTTTAATGAAAAATAAAAATAGGCTCTAAATAAAATTAAATGGGATGGAATTGTTTTCCTAGGTAAAGCACTTTATTGTAATAAAACATTTTAAGGTTAAGAGTTACCCTTTTAAAATTTTGTTGATTCTACTTAAAAAAATTGTTTTTGTTTATAACAACGGATAGTAAAATATAAATACAAAGTTGGCTAAAATAAATTGAAACAAAACAATATTTTATGTAAACTTAATTATTAGACTACGGTGAGAATGTTTTTATGCCTTTTTATATAGCAACAAAACATATGGTACAGCCGTCCAAAATTGTCAACAACCTCTTAATAATCATAAAAAGACTATAAATAGATTAGATAATATTTGAAAGTAGATGATATGATCTGTACACCCTACCTGTTTTATAGATTCGTTGTTTCCTCAAATAAAAGACATGTTGTTATTTCGAAACATGTAAGCCGTTAATTAATTTAACACGAACTAATTGCCTCGTTATTGTAACCGTTACTCACAAACTTGTATTGAAGTATCCTTGTGAGATATTACAACTATCAATATAGGCGTCTGTAAGATATTTTTGTTAAAATAATGGAAAATTTATTACAGATTTAATTACATAAATTAATTTGTTTATATATTGTACTCTCATTTTAAGTATTTTGCTGGTTTTACCCTATTTACAAGTTTAAATTTTGGCGTGCATATAATTGTTAATGGGGCAAAAATCATTTAAAGCTATTGTTTTATTTCTGCCATTTATCTAGAATGATTTGTCTAAAATATTCCAATGAAATAATAGTTCTAATTAATAGAAAAGATAATTATGTAACTTATTTGTAACTATAAAATAATATATAATTTTATATTTCATACACGATTGATATTAAAAAAGTCAGTCGGATCCATTTTAAAGATACGCTCGCCAAAAATATTGTCTGAATATAATTATTGTTGCTTACGTGTCCCACGTCTATTTTCCAGTTATTTCTTGGATAAAAATGGTAAAATTAATTTGTAAATAGATATAAAATTAGTTGTTTTATAGGTGGATAGTCAATGTCATGTCGAAAATTTGCGTTTTATAGTTTATGCTTCCAGTTATAAACTCTTCAAGCTTTCACTTGAAAAATTTATATTCCTACCATGTCCAACAATATTATTCAACACAGAAGAAAAATATTATATTAATAATGATGTACTGTAATTATATTAATGGGCAATTTAACAACGATTTAATGTGTTATTGTGATAAAAATGTACTGTATACTTAATCAGTGAGTCTTGTTGAATTTTCTTTGGCTAATCACTTTTTTTCAATTTCTAATAACGAGAGATATTTAGAAAACACTTGTCATTACCAAACAAACTTTAACGCTCTATAACGAGTTAGGATATTCAGGTCCTGTAGACGTACGAGTTTCAAGTAGTTTGAAAACGAGTTGAAGATAGTTTGATATAGGCCGATAAAATTTTCGTGTATTTTCGTGTTTGCTCTTCAAACAATCAACTTTAACTCAATAATACAACATACATCGTTTCCTAACTTTAACGAAGTTAATTTAAAAAGTTGGTCACACAATTTTGTTACCTTTTATTTGAGAGCATGATACAAGTGCTTGAGTTGTTATACTGTTTTTTATAATCCTTTAATCAGATAATGTTTAGACAAAATGTCTTCTTTACCTTATTACTTATTGGTAGAAGTAAAGAAGTAAACAACTCACTCATATTGCAAGGAAGGACATATCCAAATTAATTTACCTCATACCACAATGGAGGAGGGGTGGTTTCAAATAACAATACTTCTATACCAAACATTCGTCACGTAAAAAACTTATGTATTTCGTGAGTTGATTATGGTAGGGTTTATTATATGTTATTTATTCATTTGTATTGATTGTTTATTTAAGAATGTAATTCGAAGAAGTACAAACTTTACTAAAAATGCGGCTTATTATTTAATGCTAGTAAAAACATTGTTGTAAAATAACAATTTATTTCTTGGTGTGTCAGAAAACAGCATTGTGTGAAATATTGTATTGAATACAAACTATATTTAAAATAAATGTATGAATTGAATAGGAATATCTATTAAATATAAACCCTTTATCATCAACATCTACCAATGAAATTACCAAAAACCACTTAAATTACTCGTATGAGGGTTTTGCCTGACAGCTTCATCAAAATATTGGCTTTTTGTGGAAAACTAATACATCACAACAAAACAATATGTGATATTTTACTTTATTAAAGCTGCCAGTTTCACATAGAAGTTGGTGAAATTTATGAATATGATGAAATTACAAAAAGAGCCAAAGCCAAAGAATTTTCATCGAAGGATTCCTGAAGCAAACATCAAGTTATAATGTTCATGGAGTTTTCTGCTCCTTTTTTGCTCTCAAGTTCCAGGAAATCAGGTCATCCAATACAATCAATAAAAAATTATTCAGTTCTAATCTCATCACTTTTATTAATGCTCTAAATATTATACAGAATCTGGTTCCTGTCATCTCATTTAAGGCAAAACTGTTGGACCACTTCTGAACAAAATAAAGTTTACGACTAGAGCATATTAAAGGATTTCATTAAGTCCTGATTTAGGAAACTATTTCAATTTAAATGTTACAACAGTCTTTCTGAAACTTGTACCGAGTGGCTTTCAACTTTCACATATTGGTTTGTTAGACTAATTCGGTTTAACGTGCTTATATTTAATTAACCATTGTTATATGTTACTAAAGTTAATTTAAGTCAAATGTAACATTGTTTAAGTTAGTTTCAAGTCAATTACAATACAACAAATTTTTAGTACTCGTTTTCCTTTGATGACGTTTCGTTTACGAATGCATCTTAAAGACATTTTTGAAAAAATATATACATAATTTTTTGGCAATGATAGGAATGGATTTTTTTCTGTGCCATTACTAAACGAACTTGGTTTGAAGGACTAATTAAATATTGTATGTGAATCATTTACCAGTGGCCTTGACCGTAGGTTTCTGACTTTATCGCAAGTAACGATATCAGATAATATAACGCAAGCCAGGCTTTGTCCTGGACGGATGACCGTGAGAGGTAAAGCGCTGCATGCAGCCCGCGTTCTTGGTTTTCGAAGTACTGTAAAATATTCCATAAAACGTCATGGGGATTAAGAACGATTATATATACATATGTATACGCATTATTATATTTTTTAATTACTTTTGAATTATTGAAGTAGATGTTCAAACTATATATTCAATTCTATCATGAAGATTGAAAATTATAAAGTTTAAGAAAATATGAAACTTATTCTAATACATTTCTTTATTTAAATGTTTATACTATCAGCTGTTATATAATTACTCCATTTTTTAATTTTAAAGTATTTTTTAGGCCTTTTGAATTTGTACAATTGAAGATGATCAATCATGATCAAAATCTGTTTTGATTAGTAAATATTAACTGATTTAACGTTATCTTTATTTATATATAAATATTTAAGTAATGTTTTATTTCTCAATGTGATTACATAGTAAATATCGTCAGCTTAAATTACCTACTTAAACTATATAATGCCTTATGTTCATTATCCTTATAAAGTGTCCTTTATTTACATAGCCCATCCTGATTCAATCACGAGAACGTTGACATATGTCTACAATGAAGTAAGGACGTAAGTAAAATTAGCCATCGGACAGCCGTTACAAGCTCAGTCCTGATAAAACTGCCTTAAACTTACACTTTAAGACCACCACTTAATACTTTAGAACTCCGGAGAACTAGTAAACGTTTCCCTCACTCTACAATCACTTGAACTGGTTTTATCTTCTTGTCTATAGCTCTCATTTAAAATTTCTTTATGTTCTTGTAGTGTGACCTTTTGCACTATTACTAAACGTACAAAATGGCATTTCATCCCAGCATTTCTGTAATTGTTGTAACTAAATCTATTAAAATATGTGGTGGGTGGATAACTACCACTGTATGTGTATAGGTGGGCGTGTTGGTCCCTACAACTGTACGTGTATATGTGGGCGGTATGCTCAAGATGTAAGCGTGTGACGTTTTCAAGTGAAGTAATGTTCAACTACAAAAAGGTAAATACTTTAAACTATTTACCTTTATGATTTTTTCAGTTACAATTTACCACTATGCAGTTTGAGTTGTGATAAATTAAGTATGTTGTGAAATTGAAACTATTCACCAAAGTAAAGTTGACATATTGAGTTTTAATGACATTTACTTTCATTCTATTATTTGAGCACCAACGTCTTAATAATGTTAAATCAGAATTTATTTTACTAAAAATGTCATTTATGTTTTCATTGGAATAAAAAAAGGCGATATCATCAGTAAAAGCGTTTAATTGACCAAAAAATGGAATTTCTTGAAAGCAGTTTTTAAAAACCAGAAATAACGCTGCCGATAGCACTGACCCTTGTGGGACACCTGCCTCCACAAGGAGGGGTGAGCTTAGCTGATTGCAGACCTTTACTCTTTGATATCTCTCACTCAAAACACTATTAAACCAATGAAGCTCTATTCCCCACTTTCTCCAGCTTCTGCAAAAGCATCCGCTTTCTCCAGCTTTTCCAGTAAAATCGTATGATCGACAACATCAAATCCTGTTCGGAAATCAATAAAAATTCCAGTTACTTTGCAGTTATTATTGAAACTATAATAAACTTTTTCTGTTACGGATAAAACTGCATTTTCTGTACCTTTCCTTTGCCTTCTCTGAAACCGAATTGAGCTTTGTTGAAAAATTTTATACCATTTAATATTTTACCAATATTTTCCGCATTAATGCCTCAAATATTTTAGAAAATGTTGATATTAAGCTAATTGGCCTTGTGTTATCAAGTTTCAAGGATTGGGTTTTTTGTGTATAGGCACTACAGTACCTAACTTTCATTTATTGGAAAAGTGCCATTTTGAAAGCTTAAATTTACTATATGGACTAATATTGGTGCAATCAGCTCAGCAGTCTGCTTGATGAAAACAATGGTAATTTGATCGAAACCAGAAGATTTTTTGTTTTTTAAATTCTTAATTACCTCAAGTAGTTCATTGACATCAGTTGGCACAACATAGAAAGAACGAGTGTGAGAACTTATACTTAGTGGAATAGTGGAAGGGCACGTGCCTAAAGGGCCACTGCTAACCTGACCCTGGACAGAGATAAGATAACGATTCATTGTGTCCGCTACTTCTACAGGGTCGCTAATTATTTCTCCACTCTCCAGTTCTATTGTGACAACGCTTTTATTAGTTGCTCTACCTGTTACACTACTAACAGTTTTCCATAATTGTGTAGTATCACCTTTACTGTTTTGAACTATCCTCAAAAAGTACATATTCTTTGCTTTATAGATGTCATTTATTAGCTTTTCGCAAAAGAAATTAAAAAAAAAAAACTTTAAAGTCAATGTCATAAGGATGTTTCTTATACATTGTGTACAGCTTTTTACGTCTATTCATTTTATGAAATATGTAAAAATTCCACCATGGGCTATATATTCTACCTTTGTCACCTAAGGATCTTTGTCTATTCTCTTTGCAATATCTCTTTAACTATCTCATATGGAGTGGCCACAGCTGTCCCGGTTCGATCCCCGTTGTGATCATAACAAATTTTACCCCTGTGCCGATCCCATGGATGGGAAATCACGTTAAGCCGATGATCCAACAAGCCTTTAAAACAAAAATGAGCCCGTCTAAGCAGGCCCGGGGAACTGTGTCTTAATTGGGCATCTCTGCCCAAAAAAAGCCTTATCAAATTGATTATTCTTTAACACTGAGGCTCATAATCTACTGTATGTAATAAAACATAAGGTTTATTTTAAACGCATAAAAAGTGACCTGATAACCAAAATAAAATTGAAATTAAATAGAATGCTCTTGAATATATGATGAAAGATAAGAACAATATTTACAAAATAATAGTAAACCTCACCAGTAAAACTTGTATAAGTAAAATTTAATCACCATTACTAAATACTTCTCTTCATAATTATATTTACATCCGAAAATAAATTAAAAATGACTCTTCACAGTGCTTTATGGTTTGATAATGCAAAACACTGACCCTTGTATATGTGTTTTTAGCGTATTTTCAATATCCGCTTGATATTAACAAACAATGAATGATTTTAATATCGTACCCGGAAGGGATAAAAATTTAAGAAACATATTTTAGTAGATTGAGGGATCATAAAAGAACCAGGAAATGATTGTTATGTATAGTACAATATGTTGGTGATATTTCTGAGACAGAGTATATATCACACAAGAATAGGGAATTTAATCAAGGTAGTCGTAAAGTCAGAGTAGAGTCGTATAGTTGACGACATCGTTAAACTATGCACATATTCTTGATACATAAATCGGCATAATATGTACCACAATTTGTGATATTTATAAATACAACTGAAACATAATTTTTAATTCGCTAGACTTCAGTATTGAGAATTCGATTGATGTTCGGTAGAGAGAGAAAGGTTTTGGTCGTTTTTGTCAAATATATTATTTTTAACTATTTTATTTTCTGGTAACAATCGCGAAACATTAAAAAAGTAACAAATTCAGCCACAAATTACAGCTTCACGAGATATATTATAAAATATATATAAAAAATTGGAGATATAACAAAATTCTCTCCATGCACGAGAAGTTATTATAAAATAAAATGTGATTTACGTTTTAATATAAAATTCATAAATTCCTTTTAATCTTTTATTAAATTAGTTAACGTTTAGGTAGGTTAAAAATTATAAAAAATAGTTTAATTTTATGATGCACAACTACATATTAGTGACAAAAGGCGAGGAATATTTTGTAATAATATATAAACTACGAGATTATTGGTTGTTTCCTAGAAGATTACACGAGATGTTAGAAGTAATAACCTCATTTCTTAATATTCTCTCAAAATCTCTTAGATATTCTAATGTCTCTTCTTAAAACTGTATAGACGTCTTTAAATATTACTTCAGTAGTAATCTTAAACCATTTCCAAACAATATTAAATACAATACAAGCACATAAGCTCTCTTTATTACATTGTCTTTATCAGTGTCACAAAAACGTACTGAGTGCTTTTCAGTTAGTTTTATGTTTGGTTTTTTAGTGAGAATATTACATTTTGGTGAAAATAGAAAAGAAATTAATGTCACACAACATAAATGTATTAAAGAATAAGTACAAATTGTTTATATATTATTACGACTGATTTTGTTTCGATAGTGATGATAATGAAATGAAATAATAAATATAGATATTATTTAACAAAATAAGAATCTCAACAATATTAAATATCACTAACATTTTACGGTTATAACTTTAAACCTCTGTAATAAAATTTAACGACATATTTTTTAATGTATTAGTACATTATATATCATTATTTAAAATATTTACAAAATTTCCCTAAAGTCGATTTACTTCAACATATTCAATGTTCACATGAACACTATGGAATCGTATCACAGTAGTCCAATAATATTTCGTCAGGCGTGATCATTTTATTTATTGATTTATAAAATGTATACGTCATTATTTCAACGTAACCACCCTTAAGCAAATAAATGCATGAGTAGTGCAGGGAAAATATAAAAAACAGGAATTAATCGCAGCCTAATTCATGATGTTTGTATTATTTTGTGCCAATTTTAATCTATTTTGATTTTTTTATAGTGCACTTACAAAATGTATAGTCTTACAAGTTTATGTGCTCGAAAAAATTAATTTAACAATACTGTGGCGTTTCAAGCCCAAAGGGACAGATGAGAGAAACTTTTAACTAAATGGGTGTAGGAGTTTTGATACGTGAGGTCAGGCACAGACTGTCATAAAAGTGTCAACATATTGGTTGCTTCTCTGGGTGGCGTTTTGATCCGCGAGGAGAAAGTGAGACTGCCGAACAGGGAGGGAAAGCAGCAGTGTATGGGGAATTTGGGGAAGAACCCCCCCCCCCCAAATTATATAATTATAATTATATATATTCAAACTATAATGTAATAAACGTTTGGTTTTTCTCTTACTTTAAAATAAATATAACAATCGTAATATATGTTTGTCATTTCCATGATGATGGGCAGCAGTTTTACCCTCAGTTTTATGTTTAAAGTTAATGGATGCTTAATTGTTATTTTTAATTGTTGTTTAATTGTTTGTTTAGTTGTTATACCCATATTTAACACCAAGTAAATAATTACGAAAAAAGCAAACTTTCTTACGTATGCTATGTAGACAAACAAAATAAAATAAACAAGTGAGAAAATGATACAAATGTTCAAAGTAACACATTTTAATTTCACTCTTTTTCAGACGAACTACGATGTAAATTAAAAATATAGCTTTTAAAAGCAGTATAAACTGTATTCTTGTTACGTTTAAAATGATACCTAATTTACAAAATTTGGATGATAAACAATCAAACTATTTGGTTTCAATGTTAACATTGCTACTATGGGAATAAAACCAGTATGGATGCCAGCCTCTGCAGATTCTTAAGCAAGAAATCTCCTTTGAAAATTGGGTTGACGAACCACCAAATGAGTAATATTCGGTATGTGTAAAAGAATGTAGTACGGAGTGATGCCTTCAGTATACACCCTGAACTGTTCATTGTTGTGCTATGGAGGCTGCTCCAAAAGTGATCGTTGTTTACGAGGTAACGTGCAACTGTATTTTATGCCAATCACCCCGAATTCCCTCTTGTTCCTCATTCTCACCACTCTTCCACATTCACATTTTCTTTCGCGGATCAAAACGCCGCCTGAGCGGGAAAGGGATTAGTAGGTATATTTATGACGGTCCGTACCTGACTCCACGGATCAAAATTCCGCCTCCATAACTGAACTTTTTCTAAGAACCCATGGCCATGTTTAATGGAACAGTAATGAAACAGTAAGCACATTTATTACAACGCATAGATCTTGTAGATTCAAGGATGCATTTACTAATGTATATTGTGATGTGAGGAAGATTCCCGATAAGCCGGTTTCTTACTATGGAAAGTGTAAAAAGTGGCGTTAAGTCTGAAGGAAAATATTTTAAGTACGTCTTTGGGTGTAAACAAATTTTAAATGTTTCATAATAGTTCGTAACCTATAGCATATTTATGACGTGTTACTTTTCAAGGCTAATTATGACCTCAACTAGACTATATACAAAGGCACTTTAATTAATGATTGCTTCCATGAATTGTTTGACACAGTTTCCCCGAGCACTTTGCTTCATCTCTTGTACACTTTTTGGCAATTGAATTTAGCACAAGATGAAATGTAGACCTATTAAGAAAATACTTTTATAGGGCTATATGAGATAGAAAAACATCTTTTAATCACTAATTTTAAGTAAATATAGTTACTATCAAATTTAACTTCGTAATGTATATCAAAATTACCTTGTATTATTTCTAGAATTCAGTTGCATACATATGTAAAATCTGAGCGTAATTAAGAGGCTAAGAGTAAATAGAAGTAATCTATGATGGAAAGTGTATATTTTTAAAGGAAATGATTACAATTTAGTTTGAGAAGAGTATAATATAAAATGGATAGATTAACTTTAGAGAATAGTTGTAATTATTATTAATAAGGGATAATTTATTAGAAAACCCCGACACTGATACAGGCTGAATAGATTTTTACAATTTTGAAATCTTTAACTGTGTCTTATGTTGTAAAAATTACTGTAAACTCTCATAAACCCTTTAACAATAAAATTAATATACGTATCTGGCTTTTTTTATAATTTATAAAATAGATTACTTATCAATATTATTTTCTTGATCAGCATGTTACGTTTTGATAGAAATTCAAGTGAACGTCAAACGACTCAAATTTATTACACTATTAATACAAAACGTACATATATTAGTGTGATTTTGGCAAACCATATTCACTATCTTCAGATAAGATGGATTCACACACGAATGACAATCACGCTACTTACTAGCACTTGACACGATCGAGAAACTCGAATGGTTGGCTAGAATTGTCAAAATATATTTGTTATGTATTAGTGTATTTATTCTTAAAATTAACAAAGTGTGTTTTGCTGAAATATTGAAGTTCTTTTATATAAAATAGGCCTATTTGATGCAAATGTAATCCTTCTCAAAAAAATATTTTTCAATCAGATCTGCTTATAAACATTTAGAAATATACACTTTTCTAGGTGTCTAAATTGTACTTGTAACAGATGCTTCTTAAAAGAGGGACTTATTAAACAAGACTGAAGAATTTAATCAGAAGCGTCGTAAAACTAGACTGGAGTCGTAAGTCTGACGACGACGTCAAATACAAAATCATATATACGATAGTTGGGGTTTAGTACGATAGTAGAAAGTAATCATATATTTGTGTACTATAATGACAACATATATTAAATACTTATTAAAAATTACTTTATTATTTAATTACAGCTTTACTTCATGAACTTTCTATACAGTGTGTTGCAAAAAGGTTGGGCTGGCTATGCATTTTCAGATTCTATGTGTAAATCTAAGCCAAAAATGAACAATAATATTTTTTTCAATTCCCACTTTTTTAGCAATTAGACGCCACTATGTTTTTTCATAAAACAATTTATATCTTTGTTGTTATCTTTAAGATTGTTACAAAACTCGGTAAATGGGTTCATGTTAGAAGTTATTTGATAAACAAATATTTTTAAATTATTTTGATTATTTTCACAATTTATCTTGATTATTTTTTTAAATTACAGTCATTTTGTTTGAATTTCAACAAATATATAAAACTAGCCCAATCGCAGGTAGGTTTCGTAGGTCCGCTTTTGGCTTTGAACTGCCGTGAAAGGCAGGACTCAGAACAATCCTAGGTAGGTTCCGTAGATCCCCTTTTGGCTTTGGACTGTCATGAAAAGCGGGACTTGGCCCAATCGAAGGTAGATTCCGTACGTCGCCTTTTTGGCTATGGACTGCCGTGAAAGGCGGAACTCAGTCTAATCGTAGGTAGGTTCCGTAGTTACCCTTTTAGCTTTGGACTGCCATGAAAGGTGGGACTCAGCCCAATCGTAGGTAGATTCCGTAGGTACCCTTTTGGCTTTGAACTGCCGTGAAAGGTGGGAACTACCCAATCACAGGTAGGTTTCGTAGGTCCCCTTTTGGCTTTGGACTGCCGTGAAAGGCAGGACTCAGAACAATCCTAGGTAGGTTCCGTAGATCCTCTTTTGGCTTTGAACTGCCATGAAATGCGGGACTTAAGGAAAGGATATCGGCATTTGCAGCATCCTTTATCCTGACCTTACTGTTCCAACCTACCTCGAGGTGAAAGGTGGTGATGAGCTGTGGTCTCGTGCCACCTGAATGATCTTTCGAGATTATATGTACTGAATCGTTCGCTTCTACTCCAATCCTCAACACTGACCCCTGGAACTATACCCAGCCCGCTGCGATTATCCTAGCTGGCAATAGTGTCAACTATGTATACGATACAGAACTTAACTAAAAACGTACCTTACAATTGTAACGTGTAAGTGTTTCGGGTTATATTGTGCGTGTTGAGCGGGAGGGTTTGAGTGTTAAAAGAGATTATTTGTTCTAAATGATCCGACAATCCTGTGCCTATCACTTCAACTTGCAACAAAATTTTATCAGCAATATAGATGACACGATCAATAATAGTGGAGGAAAAGCTCGTAACTCTTGTAAGTGAGTTGATTTAAATTAAATTTGTTCATTACGTTTTTCAACCTTTTTTAGAACAATTATCTTTCAACAAATCTATGTTCAAATCTTCTATAACCAAATAATATTTTTTTCAAGATATTTTGATAACATATTATATGTGTTTTCAAAAAAAATATTCATGTTTGAATAACATAATGGTCTCTATACACAATGGCGTTTATCCTCTTTATTGGCAATTTCAACTACTGCAATTTCAAGTAACATCTCTTTACAGAAGGGGACACCCCTGCACGCTTCGCGTGCCAACCCCGACGCTCGCTACGCTCGATACACCTCGGCCTTCGTCCTCGGCATGTAACTATTCAATACAAAAATCGGTATATTAACTATATAACGTAAAATTACAATATTACATTTCGGTACAGTATCTCACTCACACTAATTGCTTTGCCACCTATTTAGCCTATTTTAATTGTGTTCATTTCATTTATTTTTGTTTAACAGCTGAAGATTAAACTCATAGTAAAATATTAAATAGTATAATGTCAAACATTCAAAATAGACATGTTTATTTATTTACAAAACAGCTGTTATTAATTTACTAAAATCAACCCAATGTTATCCTTATGGACCAATCTTTTAAGGGTGCTTTATACCCCTTAGGAGTACTTTATCAAGATGAAAATACTTTAGTTGTCCTATTTAAGTTCTAAAGAAACAGTGTACAAAATTTCAGCTCTCTACCTACATGGGAAGTTGAAGAATTAGTGATGAGTGAGTGAGTCAATCAGTGAGGGCTTTGCCTTTTATATATATAGATTACTACTGGTTTCATACAAATTTTATGCCACACAAAACATTTTTTAAATAACTTTACCTTTCCAATAATATCTCATTTGTAAGAATCGAGTATGAAATAACAATGTTATGATCTAACAATAATTCACATGCAAACTAAATGGCTACTAATTTGACAGTATTTGAACTGCATGTGAATTAATGTTAGTTCATAACATTGTTAATACTTAACCGATTTTTACAAATGAGGTATCAATGTAAATGTAAAGTTATTAAAAAACTGTTTTCTTTCGTACACAATTTTTATGAAACCAGTGGTATTTTAGTTATTTGTTCAAATACAAACAAAGTGACCGTAATTTTGAAAAAAATCAAGATAAATTTAAAATATTTTTTTATTAAATACTACCTTCTATTATGAACCATTTAACGAGTTTTTTGTAATGATCTTAAAAATAACAACAAATATATAAATTTTTTTTGAAAAAACAAAATGGTGTCTAGCTGCTAAACAAAGTGGAAATTTAAAAAATATTATTGTTCATTTTTGGCTTAGGATCACACATAGAATCTGAAAATGCATAGCCATCCCACCTTTTTTGTAATACCCTGTTTGTAAATTAATTTCTTTTGACTTCTGTTATACTAGAGCTTTCTTACAATATTTTCATAGAAACAAACTCAAGATTACAATACAAACGTGATTTATTTAATTAATTATTAATTATAATATTATTATAAAATGATAATTTTGTATGAGACCAATTAGTTGAGAGTATTAAGATTAGATTAAGTATCACTCTCGGCTAGGTATTGGTAGAGTGAGAGTGCTTACCTTAGGGCATAGTTGTCGTGCTGGTCTGGTTTATTTAATGTAATGGATATAAATAAATAATTGAAATAAGAAACATATTCTTATTAATAATTATGAATAATAAGTGAATTGAGAATGGCAAATATTTTATTATTGTTTGAAATGTGATATAGTTATTGTATGATGAATGTGATCTCACGCAGTGATCCTTCTAATAATAAGTGAATAGAGAATGGCAAATGTTTTATTATTGTTTGAAATGTGATATAGTTATTGTATGATAAATGTGATCTCACGCAGTGATCCTTCTAATACACTATATGTTAAGCTAAAAATTCTTCTGGATAACTTGTTTAAATTACTTGATTAATAGTTTTAGTCCATTAGTCTAAATATTTATTTAGTTCTTTCTTGATGGTAATGACATGTTTATTTGACAAATGTATAGAAAGTTTTTTTTTTTTTTTTTTTTTTTTTTTTTAATAATAATAAATATTTATTTTCTCAATTAATATACATACATATACATAAATAAATAACAACTCATTTCTACAATAACATTAATACATAATTATTTATTCCTATAATGCACAGGTCTGATCTACATAAATGAAATAATTAAGTAAATGAGTAAAAGACTTAAAATTAATTGAGAAAATAGGGAACCTTCAAGGCTTGGCCCGTTTGAAGGCATACATTCATAGTTGCTGTCACAGCTACCTTCATTACCAAAATATTACAATTAAATAATAAAACTAAGATTAGTGATTCTCCCTGCAAAGAAACTCATATATACAAATGTTAATATATTCAAGCTACTATATAAAAATCAAGTAAATAATTTAATTTAAAGCCCAAAGTAAATAATTATCAGAAACAAAAAATCCCATCACATGTAATATGCTTACATGCACATATATAAATATAGGCCTACAGATAAATATATAAAATATAAATACATACTCACGCGCACACACACTCACTCACACACATGTACATACATACACACATACATATATTATACTAAATATAACTGTACACATTCTAACAAATTTCTATGATTTATATTACATGTTAAAAAATTATCAAGAGGAATATAGAAAACCAATTAATATATGAAAATTGAAAGGGATCAAACATCAAAAAACCGCTGTAAATAAATTATTGACGTTACCGCAAGGTAATGGTATCAAGCAAGTAGATAGAGTATGTAGAGCATTCAAAATTCTCTTAATAATTATTATGACACGATTAATTGTATTTTTTCAAAAAAATATTAATTTTTTTTTTCATAAGTCCTTTTACCAAACAAAAAATAGTAAATTGTGAAGTTTTCGACTGTTGACGTATAAACAACGAGAAATTTTTCATTCGTTGATAACTCTCTTATCAACATGTTTTACAATGTGTTTACAAGTTAATATATCATACACCGTATTTCAACAAATTTATAGTGCATCTCAATGACTAAATAATTAAGGACATTTCTCCTTTTACACTCAATTTTTATTTTTCATATTATTTATTTAAAAGTTTTGATTTGAAGCCGTATTTTTAGCAAGAACGTGATATATTACGTAGCACTTAAATACTTTTTTAATATATTGATTCATTTCCATTACTTGTTAAGAAGTTTTAAATATTATATTCAAGAAAACCTGTATATAATCAGAAAACTTACATTTTCTTTATAATTTGCAGAGTTATTTTTTTTATTTATGTTTAATTTTTCTTGCATATACATTGAATCATTTCATCAAATATTACTGTTTTATTTCGTCCACAAATGAAACCTAGTAAATGCACTGTTAAAAATATCGTGGGCTTTTTCAAGTACAAAAAGTACAAAATGGCTGCATCTCTTATATTTCATATAAGTGTGTGTGTGTGTGTGTGTGTGTGTGTGTGTGTGTGTGTGTGTGTGTGTGTGTGTGTGTGTGTGTGTGTGTGTGTGTGTGTGTGTGTGTGTGTGTGTGTGTGTGTGTGTGTGTGTGTGTGTGTGTGTGTGTGTGTGTGTGTGTGTGTGTGTGTGTGTGTGTGTGTGTGTGTGTGTGTGTGTGTGTGTGTGTGTGTGTGTGTGTGTGTGTGTGTGTGTGTGTGTGTGTGTGTGTGTGTGTGTGTGTGTGTGTGTGTGTGTGTGTGTGTGTGTGTGTGTGTGTGTGTGTGTGTGTGTGTGTGTGTGTGTGTGTGTGTGTGTGTGTGTGTGTGTGTGTGTGTGTGTGTGTGTGTGTGTGTGTGTGTGTGTGTGTGTGTGTGTGTGTGTGTGTGTGTGTGTGTGTGTGTGTGTGTGTGTGTGTGTGTGTGTGTGTGTGTGTGTGTGTGTGTGTGTGTGTGTGTGTGTGTGTGTGTGTGTGTGTGTGTGTGTGTGTGTGTGTGTGTGTGTCGTTTAAAGGCTAACTATTATATTGAAGTTACTGCAAGGTAATGGTATCAAGCAACATCGAGCGTGGCTGTTCCTTGGATAGGTGACGAGTGAAGGGTCCCGTCCTTGTGCGCAGTGGCCAGCCCGGTTACTGGTGGTGGTTCAGAATTCATCTTTGAGACGTTGTTCCCCTGGTTCAAGGTTGGAGAGGGCCTTATCTTTAGGTTTGCTTGGTCCTATAAGACTTGCTTTATTCATGTTTTTTTTTTTTTTTCAAATAAGTTTATGCCTCATTAAATCTGCAGTCTTCCAAATTTAAGGATCAGAATTTGTACAGGGTTAGATTTTCAAAAAACAATCAATTAACTGGTAATCGGTATAAAATCACATTGGAATATATCTATAAACCCAACAGGCCAGTGTAATAGGGATTTGTAAAATAATTGGACTCAATTCATTAGGTAATATCTTCCAATTTTTTTATTTATTTATTTATTATAAATATATACACTATCCAAACAAAACTCCTCCAGAAGTTCTAATTGTAGGAGTGACATTCAGATATATTGGATTGGCAACCAGGCTAACAGTCATGTTTGGACTGGCCGTCTCGTATTCTAACACCACAATATGGTTTAAAGTCCTCAGCACAGTCCCAGGACAGTAAAGGGTTATCTGGGGTCCCACTAATGGCCAGTACCTCCCAAGGTTAACCCCGTTCACATATAGAACACCCTAGAACAATAACATCACATATGTTGAAAAGCATGTATTGTTTGAAACGTTATCAAAATAAAAATACATTTACTCTCATATTAGTACAAGTATTATATAAATGCAAAACAAATAGGGCTGAGAATGATCCTTTCATGGAATACAGCCTTTGTGAGATTACCAAATAGTTATCAATAGAACGTTTTATTTAAAGATGGAAAAGTTGAAAATAAATAAACAATTGAACTTATTTGAATGTTATCAAATAGATTATTGCCATACCACAAGCTATGGTTGAAAAACAACAATAATGCTAACAAAAACAAAACACTTTACGTCTGTTGTTTCTGTTAGGTTTGCGTAAAAGAAAACAATATCAATTTACCCAAAAAGAGCTTTACCAACATTGGCATGCTTTGATATGTTACCCTGTTAAAACCGTACGCATAAAAATATTTGTTCTTAAGTGTGGATGTTAAAATATTTGATATTTTTATTTAAGACACTTTCGTCAAATCAAATCAAATCGTTTATTAAGCCAGTAAACATATATACACGCATTAACCAAGTCATAGTAAATGCAATAAAACAATAATCAACTGAGACTACAACATGTGAAAAGATAGAGCAAAAACAATTTATTTATATTTCAAAGTTTGCAATAATCACAGTAAATCAGAATTATTTATGGCCAGCTAGAAACTAATGGACGCTGTAACAACAACGGTCGAGCAGAAGGCTTTTCAGTTGTTTCTTAAATTTTATATGGTTAGTCTCCAGTTTAATTGAGAGTGGAAGGCAGTTATAAAGAGCTACACCATTATAAAGGGTATGTTTCTCAAAGAAGGCAGTAGAATGCTTTGGTACTATTAAACTGTGATTGACACGATGAGTGTAAGAGTGGTTAGAAAAAGTAGAAAAGACAGGGAAATTTAATTTTACAAAAGTGAGGGTTTCAAGAATAAAAAGAGAAGGAAAGGTCAGAACCTTATCATTTTGAAAGAATTCTTTATAGGGTTGACGTTTGATATTGAAGGAAAATGTAACTCTTATGGCTTTTTTTTAAGACGAAATAGAAAACGGGTTCTATTGTTGTTCATAGAAGTGTAGAAGTTTTTAACGATTCTATATAGGTTACCTTTATTCTGTTCAAATTTGTACTGTTAACAATTAAAACCTTTCTTCCAAAATTTGTATACTTGCAAACCTGATTTATTCAATATATTTACAAATATTTGTTATATTTTCGTCACTATAAAAATAATGTTAAGTTGTTTTTTATGAAGGTATAGATAGTTTCATAATTTCTATTGCTAAGCAAATTTAGTTAATATCGAACATTCTTAAATATTATTGTTTATTGTGCAGATGGCCTGATAATTAGACTTATTTTGATGACATCTCCCCACATACAGATAAATGAAACCTTCTTGTTGTCCTACCTTACGTTAAAATAGGATAATATTCATTATTCACCATTTCTGTAACCTATGTTTTTTTAATATTTTTTAGTAAACATTTTATACTAAAATATGGGAAATGCTATAGTGTAATGTCCCCCTTGTATAAAGATTCACATACAAATAATATAACCATTAGGTAATATTCTAGTTTGAAATTTATCATTTGGAGACATGTCTATTTCCTTCAGCCTTAAAAGACTAAGATAAACTTGGAAAAGCAATACCTTATTCCATCCAGTCATATCGATAAAAGTGTCTTGGGGTGAGCCTTGAGAGTTTGGAATCTGGAATTCTCCAGAGAAATATCCAGGCAGGTCGATGGAGCTTACAGTAGACTGTGTATAAACTCGCAAATCATTGTTCAGAGGATAACCTGTATGGTTCCAGTTTGTGAGGATTACGCCATCTAGTGTGACATTACTTAATATGCCCTGGTAAACATTAATCATTTGTTAGATAAAAAAGTAATGCATGTATCATGCAAAGAATTTAAGATATTTATTTCTCAGTAATGGTACGAATTTAATAATCAAACCGATTAAATATTTCCAACATCTTTCATAAAATATAGTCTGTCAGCTGTATTTCTTTTTCTAAATAAAAAAAAGAACAGTGTGAGTGAGATTGTTTGTCATTATGATAACATAAAATCTAAAAATAAGTCACATTGTTTTTAAATGTTGTTCAAACATGTACATTTTAGCTTTTACTCTAGGCTGTTTTACCTGTGTGACAACCGTTTTTTAAACAGAGTAATAAGAAAACCACTATATGATTTCATTATAGAAATGTATAGTAAATAAACTTTGTTTACAACTGTATATGATAAATGCTATCGTTGTAATATACTGTATATATATATTTTACTTACATATTTATTTATTCATATAAAAGACAAAGTTATGAAATAAAAAAGTGTATCTATATATTATTTTCGTTTATTAGGATAATTTATTTTATAAATCCTACATTAGATATGATTTATGTACATTATAAAACATTATATATGATCCAATAAAAACTATGATACAATTTATTTAATACCTAATAATTCTATGAAAATGTGTCCCTACTTCAAGTCCGATCCAATGATTGTTTTTTGAATTATAATGTTTACTATTTTAGTTAACATTTCATCTATATACTATGATTTCATGTTTTATTATGTAAAGTGTTTTATGTAAATGCATTTAGAAATTACACTTATTCAGGGGTACTTCTGCAAGCCCCCATGATATTACACTAAAGTCCGTGGCAATGAAAACATAAGTCTAACTTACAACAAAAAAACAGTTACCTTAATATTTAATGTATACTAACAGTAGTAGTTTTTAATAAAAACAAAAAAATAATTAATACACTATAAACAAAAATAAATTATAATATTTCTGCAACATTATTGTGTCCACTAATGTCGAAATGTATAATAACTCCATTAAGAATGAGTTGAAGCTATTTTATACTAATAATTATAAAAATTAGTAAATAAAAATAAAGCATCTGAGTCGTAAACTTTTGGAATACGGAATCCCAAAGACTCCCGACTCCAGTATTATTTATAAAACCACAAAACAGCTGATTTGTAAAGTTTTGATACAAGTAATTTATTTTAAACATCAAAATTTCAAAATCCCCATTGGCACCTTTATTTTATTTTCTATTTTATTTTTGTTTAAGTTTGTAAAAAAACTGAAGGATTCAGTTCAAAACAGGTTATGAAATATCAATTAAGAAAAGGATTTCTTGTTTTTTTCTGTTTATAAACTCATTAAAAACTAATCCAGTTAATAAACACAAATAGCTTACCTTAAGATCGTGCATGTCCTGATAGTTTATGTGACCTTGGTTCTCCACCAACAGACCCAAGGTTTGACTTCCTGAGCCTCCAAGGATCAAGGAAGTGACATTATAAGTTCTGCTTAGAACTGCTTGGAATTTCTATAACATATTATTCGTAAAGCATTGGTAAGACAAACTAATCCACATAAAACATACAACATTGTCAATTATTTCATTCATTTAAGAATTAGCAATATAAATTATTTAAGGTTTTTATACTAATATGACATAAGAAAATGAAATCCAGGTTACATGATGCTGAAACCTACTCGGGCCTGATTGATCAACTGACTGAAAATATAGGATATTGATCAACTGACAAATAGTTATAGGAAGCGCAGAATCTATGTTAAATATTCATAGCGGAGTATAGTTTGAAAATGCTAGTTTTATAAGTGGCCGGTAAATCACTCGGAGCGTCTTTTCCTCCAAGTCAGTGTATATGAGAGAGTGCATCGATTATATCTGTCTTTGTCGCACCGTTTGATGACTATCTCTCTCAAAGCCTTTACTCAGAGCAGAAAACTAGTTGGTGACTTATTAAACTTTCATTTCCGCTTAAAGAAACAGACTTTAAAGTTACGTCAGTTAAAAGTTTCTGCACTATCATAAAACAATCAGTTTTCATCTGCAAATTGTGAAATTTAAGTTGTACAAATAAAACATCTATACAGCAAAATAATACGTATTATGTGTTAATAAAACTTAATATAAAACACTTTTTCTAAATAATATTTATAAAGTAACCTGGGACGAATGTTAGAATATTGATATCGTTAAATATTATTTTAAATATATGAATATAAAAAGTTTTAAATAATATATTCTAAGCTATTTAATAGAGCCAGATTATGTTTTAGTTTTTATAATGTAAGATAAAAATATAATCCCAAGTTGAAATATATTTGAACACTCCATTTTATTTTAACTTGCTACATTTTTATAGTAAATTATAAATTATACTTATCCCTTACTTGATCGATAAATACGATGGTCCTATCGTGGATTCCTTCAGCACTAAGAATTCCTTGACCTTGATAATCTTGTGGTAACACCGTCTCGTACAGCATTAAACCGGCGTATAGCTTTAGAGATTCAAATGTCTGTGGGTGTTTGAAAACCCCATAAGGAATACCGGAGTTGGACTGGAACAGTGATACCTTTGGTTCCAATACCACCGTTCCATAGTCCTCTGGTTGGCTGTCTATTATTGACTCTTCTGGTATTGGCAAGTACTAAAGAAGAAAAACAGTGTCAGTAATTGATACATATATATACAGAGTGTCCCTAAACTTCATCACCAAAGTTCTTCGCTTATTCTTCATCTGATTATCAAAAACGAGATGTAATTACATTTGTAATAAGATTTAAAATAAAACATTACGCTAGAAATAACTTTAAACAAAAACCAGTTTTGGATTTATCGTTCGTTGAATATTTTTAAGGCCGCCGTTTTTAAAACTATAACTGTATCACATTCATATTCATTAGTTCATAACAATAGAAATTACTTTAAAGTGATAGAAGTTTTTTATTAATCCGTTATTTAGATACCTTTTGTTAAATAAAAATACAAAATGGTGGCTAGGTGTTTGACGAAGACGTTTTGGGCTTATTTTTTATACGGATTTAATAATTTTCACTGTTTGACCCATGAATCAATATCATTAAGTTTGGGAAGGTAGTTTGAGGACACCCTGTGTATATAATCATTATTTAGAGTAATTTAATTTAATATAACTAATCTACTAAATAGAAAAATGGCTTGCTCTTTTGAAAGACCAAATTCATAAACTATACATAAATAAATCAGTATGAATTAAATTACAATTAATTTATTACGCTTCTTAAGCTTTATGAAAATTTATCAACTAGCTCTACATCTACTCTACATTCTTCCAATTGCATGTCACAGGTTTTTTTTTTTTTTTTAGGTACTTTACGGGTCAATTGTAACGTATACTAAATATTACCTCAGATAATACTTCCTTTAAAGCATAGTATTTTGAGGTTAGGTTTCCAGATTCTGAAATTGGAGCAAAAAAGTCATACGAAGTCACTTGTGGTCTGAGGGGACGGTTAGCACCTGTGAAAATTCAAAACGTGTCAATAGTTTTAATGAATTATACAAAAATACTTTTTTACGTACATTTTAATAAATAAATAAATAATGTATTATTGATATTTCTGAATACATTGATAGTTCTAATTAAAACTAATAACGCTATATACTGTGATTCTTAAATTTGGCTGAAGTTCAATGTATTAACATTTTGTTATACCTACTATATACTAAATTTCGTTGTAATATTAACACGCAAGGAATCATAGTAACAATTGTTCACAACATCTCTACAAATAAAATTACTGTAATGATGAAATAATGAAAATAATTTTAAATCAAAATTAATGAAATGAAATAAAAAATACAAGATAGAAGAGGACACTTTCACATGAAACTTGAACTCAATCACCAGATGTGAAGTCGTAATTGGTCACACCGGCAATCATGCAGAAGTTGAATGAGACACCAAACTCAAGAAGCTGTCTAGTGGCGTCTAGGATATTGGCAGTCCTCGGGCTGAACCCAGGGAAAATATAAGAAGACACTGTCACATGAAACTTAAACTCACTCACCTGATGTGAAGTCGTAATCAAATCAAATCAAATCAAAATCAAATCAAAATCATTTATTTGTAGTTTGACAATTTAAAAATTGTATTACAAAAGTCATATAATTACAATAACTATGTATTTATCATATATATGTTGATAGTGTATGTACAACTCATTTTAACTGAATAATATAATTACAATATGTACTACATTGGCGTTATTATTAAATATACTACATAAATAAAAGCAAAATCAGTCACCTGACAAATACTCCTCCACCGAGTAAAAGGTTCCTTGAACTAGGTATTTCTTTAGGAAAGCTTTAAATTTTCTGGGGCTTTCTTCGAGTTTAATCAAATTTGGCAATTTATTAAACAATTTTGGCCCAATATTTTGAGGTAGGTAAGACGCAATTTGAAGCCGATGCTGTGCCGGTCTGTGCTGATGTCGTTGCCGCGTATTATGAGTATGCACATCATATTGGTAATTGGTCACACCGGCAATCACGCAGAAGTTGAATGAGACACCAAACTCAAGAAGCTGTCTAGTGGCGTCTAGGATATTGGCAGTCCTCGGGCTGAACCCAGGGAAAATATAAGAAGACACTGTCACATGAAACTTAAACTCACTCACCTGATGTGAAGTCGTAATTGGTTCCGCCGGCAATCATGTAGAAGTTGAATGAGACACCAAGCTCAAGAAGCTGTCTAGTGGCGTCTAGGATATTGGCAGTGGTCGGGCTGAACCCAGGGAAAATATAAGAAGACACTGTCACATGAAACTTAAACTCACCCACCTGATGTGAAGTCGTAATTGGTCCGCCGGCAATCATGTAGAAGTTGAATGAGACACCAAACTCAAGAATCTGTCCAGTGGAGTCTAGAATATTGGCAGTGCTCGGGCTGAACCCAGGGAAAATATAAGAAGACACTGTCACATGAAACTTAAACTCACCCACCTGATGTGAAGTCGTAATTGGTTCCGCCGGCAATCATGTAGAAGTTGAATGAGACACCAAACTCAAGAATCTGTCCAGTGGAGTCTAGGATATTGGCAGTGCTCGGGCTGAACCCAGGGAAAATATAAGAAGACACTGTCACATGAAACTTAAACTCACTCACCTGATGTGAAGTCGTAATTGGTTCCGCCGGCAATCATGTAGAAGTTGAATGAGACACCAAGCTCAAGAAGCTGTCCAGTGGAGTCTAGGATATTGGCAGTGCTCGGGCTGAACCCAGGGAAAATATAAGAAGACACTGTCACATGAAACTTAAACTCACTCACCTGATGTGAAGTCGTAATTGGTTCCGCCGGCAATCATGTAGAAGTTGAATGAGACACCAAGCTCAAGAAGCTGTCTAGTGGCGTCTAGGATATTGGCAGTGCTCGGGCTGAACCCAGGGAAAAAAGCAGGAGGATCACCCCAGTGCGATAGTCTTCCCGCGTAGAATTCAGAATTCACCAGAGGTCCCCGTTTTTGGATTTTCCTCATTGGGTTGAAAGCTGTAGTTATATTCGTATCTGACAACACGTTTTGATTATAATACTTTGCAATTAAGTATCAATTATAACATATCAATTTTAGTTTATGACTTTTTGTTTTGAATTAATAAAATACATAGATAAATTAATTTACGTACTTTACACATCCAACTTTAAAAACTCAGTATTTATTCAAAACGTAAGATCTTGAATTTAGTTCATGAACACTCTAAAGGTCAAATTTGAAATGAAAGTGATGCGACTTTAATCTTGTTAGTAATATATCACATATACATTTAATAAAATTATGACCTTGTGTTTAGGAGTACTATATCACTGCACCAACTCAACACTGAACTACTTAATTTTAAGGCCATCAACCCTTATTTATGTACTTTCAATACTATCTGAGTTATAAATCTCTGAGGAGTTATGGATCGTTCACGTTATCTACAAACACATATGACTTAGTTTTCCTGCAGCCAGGTTAGTTAGTATACTGTGACAAATAACAGATATAAACCCCTGGTCCATTCAACTAAAATATTAACCGTTCAAAACTAAACTGCATGGAACACATAAAATGTACTGTGCCGTTTTATTAATTGATCATTTTAGCATCATTCTTTGGAAAGCTGGATAAAAGATAAAAAATAGTAGTAATATTAATTATTTAACAGTAATTCTTAATTCGGACAATAATGTGGAAAATATATTTCAAAATAAAAATAATACAACCTTGAACATGTTTATGTTTCCCGGCGCAAGCTAATGGACCCAATTAATGTCCTAAGATATTTATATCTACCAATAATGTATAAAGGACAGGGTGTGATTTCTCTGTAGGACACTGTTCCAGGTTATATAAAGTTTCCTTAATTGTGTTTTAAATAATGTCTTGTCAAAGCAGTTTCTAAATACCGTTTAAATTTTTGTAAGTTTAATTTTCTATTGAATATAAAACTACCCAATCACCTTGAAAACTTCGTAAATTATTTTGTTTAATACATTGATTTTAAGAAATTGACATAAAGATAATAATTAAAGCATTCTATGATTCATTTTATGACACTGATAACCTTCATACTCGGTGATTACAATCGTAAGTTGTAACAAAACGTCACTTTACGTGTTCATATTTTAAATACAAAATAAGTGCATGTTTCAAAATACAAATGTATTGAGATATATAACAAACATACAAATATAATAGTGTTCACATTCATAAAACCAAACATACCAACTTTATACCAGAGGAATTAACAAAGGAATGTTACTATTTTGTATCTTTTGGTATGTATATTGTAATATTTTTCTGATGTTTGTTCATTTGATAGTATTTCTATCAACACGTAATATGTAACATTTTAAATATAAAAATAATCTAAATTCGTAATATTAAAAAGAAAATTTTCTTTTCTTAAAACCAATTAAGATATTACAAGAATGTTTGTTGTTTACAAAACAGATCATTGTGTGAAAACAATGAGCATTATTTCATTGTTTCATAACATTAAAAAATCATTTGTATTAGTAAATGTTTCACAACTCACCAGGACCGAAGTCAACTGTGATAAACACTCCAGGAATGGTACATCGTAAATACTTTGGAAGATGTCCGTCTGTGGTGAAGAGTACCGCCTTGTCGCTGACATAGGATCTGTAGAGGTTCCTCAACCAGATGGTATAGTGACGGTCACAAACTATGTAGCTACCATACTCGTTCTCCACCTTGAGTAACAGTTGAAACTATTACATATCATGTAATACTTACAGCTCCTTATATTACATAGGATCTATAGAGGTTCCTCAACCAGATGGTATAGTGACGGTCACAAACTATGTAGCTACCATACTCGTTCTCCACCTTGAGTAACAGTTGAAACTATTACATATCATGTAATACTTACAGCTCCTTATATATCTGTAGAAGTTCCTCAACCAGATGGTATAGTGACGATCACAAACTATGTAGCTATCATACTCGTTCTCCACCTTGAAGGGTTTGAAACTATTACATATCATGTAATACTTACAGCTCCTTATATTACATAGGATCTGTAGAGGTTCCTCAACCAGATGGTATAGTGACGGTCACAAACTATGTAGCTACCATACTCGTTCTCCACCTTGAAGGGTTTGAAACTATTACATATCATGTAATACTTACAGCTCCTTATATTACATAGGATCTGTAGAGGTTCCTCAACCAGATGGTATAGTGACGGTCACAAACTATGTAGCTACCATACTCGTTCTCCACTTTGAAGGGTTTGAAACTATTACATATCATATAATACTTACAGCTCCTTATATTACATAGGATCTGTAGAGGTTCCTCAACGAGATGGTATAGTGACAGTCACAAACTATGTAGCTACCATACTCGTTCTCCACCTTGAGGGGTTTGAAACTATTACATATCATGTAATACTTACAGCTCCTTATATTACATAGGATCTGTAGAGGTTCCTCAACCAGATGGTATAGTGACGGTCACAAACTATGTAGCTACCGTACTCGTTCTCCACCTTGAAGGGTTTGAAACTATTACATATCATGTAATACTTACAGCTCCTTATATTACATAGGATCTGTAGAGGTTCCTCAACCAGATGGTATAGTGACGGTCACAAACTATGTAGCTACCATACTCGTTCTCCATCTTGAGTAACAGTTGAAACTATTACATATCATGTAATACTAACAGCTCCTTATATTACAGCTCAAAACTGACCATAGTTTGTAAACTGAGAAAATAGCTGATATTAATTAGTTACCACTGATTATTTTGGTAGGTTGGTGTTTCTGTTCCTGGAAATGTATCGTAAACTAGCAAACTCCGGACGTGTTTTTGCTGTGGCTTAGTCTGCTGTTAAATATTAGGGATTTGTATTTGTCAATTCCATTCGGTTAATTTATTTTGTCAGTATATTTTTAGATTATAGCAAAATTACTGTTTAATATCGATGTTTGTTTTAGCACAGTTTGAATTGTTACCCTCATATATACATTAGTAATCTGCACCCATCAAAATGTTCAAACTATTTTGTACCTAATTGGTATTTGAAATTTACACAATTTCTTACTATATGTGCCATTTTCATAATAAAAAACTTTGACTAAAATAGAGGAAATATACAAAATCTATATAGAACGTTGCTGCTAGTTTATAGATTAATTTTTATTTTGAAATCAACCGTATACGTACAATTTATATTTGTCAGTTAGTTACACAAATACACCAACATAATAAATAATTCGCAATAACAGTTAATATGATTATTTTATGTATTATATTAATACCTGTAAAAGAATTACCTGTATCATTATGACGGGCCCACCATTCCCGTAGAGTAGAGGTTTAATTCTCGGAAACAACTCTTTGAACCAAAGCTTGACGTACTTCTTGTGAGCTGCAACATAAAGGTATAAGATATTCATGCGATATTTATTAATTGAGTTTTTACTTAAGTTATGAATACTAGTTATATTCAGAAGCCATATATAGTTAAATAAATTATGAATAGTAAACTAATAATCATAACTAATAATATAAAATATACATATAAACCTTTTACATGAGTAGCAAATTAATTTACATGAGATTAAATTTATTTCAAGCTATAAAATGTTTTTGAGTTACATTTCAATAAACTAATATTTCCAACTAACATTTCAATAATTGTTGGTGAAACCGGTAGTAGAAAATGTTCATTTCAAAGGGATAAACAGTGTTTTTTGATCAATTTACTTTGGTCCGTAACAGGGTAAACTACAATAAACTAAAATTAGAGTACAGTAACCTAAATCAAGGTGGACTGTAGTAACCTAAGTCAGGGTAAACTACTGCAATCTAAGTCAGGGTGGACTAGAGTAACCTAATTTATGGTAAACTACAGTCAGGGTGAACTACAGTAATATACGTCAGGGTGGACTACAGTAACCTAATTTATGGTGGACTACAGTCAGGGTGGACTACAGTAACCTAATTTATGGTAAACTACAGTCAGGGTGAACTACAGTAATATACGTCAGGGTGGACTACAGTCAGGGGGGACTACAGTAACCTAATTTATGGTGGACTACAGTCAGGGTGGACTACATTAATATACGTCAGGGTGGACTACAGTAATATACGTCAGGGTGGACTATAGAAACCTAATTCAGGGTGGACTATAGTAACCTAATTTATGGTGGACTACAGTCAGGGTGGACTACATTAATATACATCAGGGTGGACTACAGTCAGGGTGGACTATAGAAACCTAATTCAGGGTGGACTACAGTAACCTAATTTATGGTGGCCTACAGTCAGGTTGGACTACAGTAACCTACGTCAGGGTGAACCACAGTAATCTAAGTCAGGGTGGACTAGAGTAGCCTAAGATAGGCTGGACTACAATAACCTAAGTCAGGGTGGACTAGAGTAACCTAAGACAGGCTGGACTACAGTACCCTAAGTCATTAAGTTTTTTTATCTCAAGCTATAAAATGTTTTTGAGTTACATTTCAATAAACTAATATTTCCAACTAACATTTCAATAATTGTTGGTGAAACCTGTAGTAGAAAATGTTCATTTCAAATGGATAAACAGTATTGTTTGATCAATTTACTTTGGTCCGTAACAGGGTAAACTACAATAAACTAAGATTGGACTACAGTAACCTTATCAGGTGGACTACAGTAAAGTCAGGGTGGACTAAAGTAAAGTCAGGATGGACTACAGTAAAGTCAGGGTGGACTACTGTAACCTAATTTAACTATGTGTTTGGGAGATTGTAGGTGATAGGTTCCATGCTCAGTCCTCCTATTACCGACATGGTGTCCGCTCAATGGTTGCCATCGACGTTAACACTCCAAGAGAAGTCTGGGGTGTTCATGTTGGATGGTAGTCAAGGTTCGGATGTTGTATAGGGAAGATAACTGAGTGTCGTACTTGTCATTTAGCTGAAAATCAGACCAACAGTACGTGGTTCGGATTCCACGTAAAGCTGTAGGTCCCTTAGTTGCCCTGGCTGTTGGGCTATTAATAAATTGCCCTTTCTGAGGAATAGTTGAACTCAGTTAGTAACCAAAGTACGCTCGTTCACACTATTCCTACACTCATATCATCATTTATATTCACCTTAAAATACGCACAACGTTGTGTCGGCGTCTCATATCTAAGAATAAGAATAAGATGAGAAAACCAAACAACTGAGAGTGATAGTGTAGTGTTTACGCTATTATAGTGCTTAATTATATTTTATTGAAACAAAGCAATATTTCAACTCTAAACCCTGTTACGCGGGATGACTGAAGAATTAAGATGAGGTGTCCTACCTAAACATTCAGAAACTGATAATAGAAAAAAAAGGATGAGTTGAAACTTTTATTATGCGTTTTAGGAAAACTTAATAATACTTAAACAAAGATGAATAAACCCTTAAATCAAAAAAGAAGACGTTGGAATATTGGGTTCCTTTTGTACATTTTAGGAAAAACATAAAGAATAAGCAAAAATGAAAAAATAAAAACCATATTCAGGAAAAAAGTGACACAATATATAAAGCCCACGTGCAGACCCTCCAGGGAATAAGGAATTGGTAGCGTCTTACCTTAATCTGACCACTTCGGTGGAAATAAGTCAAGTGGTACCTTAAGAGATTGGAAACTCGACTGTACAAAGATATAAGATAAAAGAGTTAGTCTTATTTAGAATAATTGTTTGTATATAAGTTTTCAATAGTTCAACAAAAACGTGTGGATATAAACAATAAAATTAAAAAGACTTGCTAATATTGGAATTAATCCATTTTGCAAGCCTTTGAATCGAAATCTGTCTTTTATAGAGTAGTGTTATATTAGGTGTTAACTAAACCACTTCGGTTTAGTTCAGCTGAGAATGGGTTCAACAAGTTATGTTGGAATAGTTCCAAAGGTGAAGTAGCTTATTCTTATCTCAACTGAATATGGTGGGCTGAGAATATTTGGTAATAAATTTGGTGATGTTTGTAGGTTGAAAATCTGCAACAACGGAATTTTTATAGTTGAATTTTTTATGCATAAAGTTTTAGATTATGAAATTATTTTAGTAACAATTTAGGAAGATTCAATCTACCAAACAGGTAAAAAATATTCACCAAAATCCTCGTCAATACAAGCCATGTTGATGTTTATTACTTAATTGAAGATCATAAATAAGATAGTTCCGGACCAGAAGAAATATTGCTTTCAAAATCTACCAAACTGTTTTGTGTTACAAGGGAGATATTTTATTCTCATAACCTATCTTGAAATCAATCATAGATTAAATCATATATAAAAATGTTAGATGGGCCATATAATTTAGTTAGAAAAACTCCTTGTATATAAATCTCAAGCTCTCATTTCCTACTTATACAAAGGGTTATAAAATAACAACGATCATACTATTTTTAGATTTCCAAATATTTATAAGTAAGGCTTTAGGAACTAGATCAAAGTGGTATGGAACCTTGCGGAGTATTTTTCTATACATGCCACTTTTATTTCAGCCTACAGTCTTTTGAATATTTTTTTTTTTTTATTTATTTATTGCATTGACAAGTACAATATACATGTATCACAATCGTCACTCTTTAAAAAAAATCCATATTTACACAATCATTCCACAATTTCCACATTCATACATACAAAAGTGTCACATTCATTCATTGCTCTTCCATACACAAAGCTTGCAGCAGTTTCATTACCGGTGTCAGTCAGGCCAAATCATTGGTCTCCCAGTTATGTGCTAAAAACTCTCCTACACTGTAAAAGGCCTCAGATATCAGAACCCTTTTTAAACTTGCCTTAAACGCCTTGAGCGAATTGAGGCTTTTATATTTGGATGGTAAACTGTTGATTAAATGTACACCAACCTGTGAAGAAAGGTGTTCAAAAACGACCGTTCTGTGTTGCCCAGTTCGGAAGTTTTCCCTACCTCTAGTTGCATGAGCATGTATGTCTGTGCCTCGTGTGAGAACACATTTTGACCTGCAATAGTGGGCGGTTTCTAGTATGTATATGCAAGGCAGGGTCAACAGTTGTAATGTTTTGAACGCGGTTTTGCATGATTCTCTCATTTTTAATTTACATATTATTCTTATTACCTTTTTTTGTAACCTGAACAATCTTGTAAATTCGTTGTTTGTACAACTGCCCCAGAGCACCACTCCATAGGATAGGTGAGGATAGATGAGTCCATAATACGCTGTCAGCATTACTTTAATTGAGCAGAACTTAGATAGTGTTTTCATAGCATAAATTCCAGATGTCACTCTGGAGCAAACGCTATCAATATGATTATTCCATGTTAAACAGCGGTCCAAGTACACACCAAGAAACTTGGTCGCTTGGACTTCTTCGACCTCTGTTTCGTCTACCATCACTCTGATACTATACTCCGAATGTGATGGGCGTAGACAGAATTTAATGAAATTAGTTTTTGTTGTATTTGTTCTTAAATTAATGTTAGTCAGATGTTGCGTTAGTCCGCTTAATTCCGTAAATGTATTAATTTCCAAGTCAGATTTAGATTTTTCACTAAAACCAATGGTCGTATCATCAGCGTATTGGACAAGTCTTCCGTGCCGTAGAGATGATGATATATCATTTACATAGATCAGAAAAAGTAAGGGGCTGAGTATCGATCCCTGGGGGACACCAAATTTAAGTTGATTGATTTTTGATAACTGGCTGGATACTTGGACTGTCTGCGACCTTCCATGTAAATACGAGTTAAGCCACGAAAGTGGCACTCCTCGTATACCGTTAGCTTCTAGTTTGTTCAACAGGATGTTGTGGTCAACACAGTCAAATGCCTTAGATAGATCTAAAAAGACGCTTAAAGTGAGTCTGTGATTTTCTATTGAATATCATATCTTTGTTCTTCGAAACGGTGGAGATAAATATTCATTGCAAAAAGTTATGAGAGGAGTTTCAATTTCAACTTATGAATATTCTTAACTGACACACATGATTAGGCCAGGTACCAAAGTTATAGATATTAGTATTCTGCATCATAAGGGGGAAATTTACCTAAAAAGTTTTTTTTAGTTGTTTTTAATTTAGCATAGATTGTGTTCATGAAATACTATTTTATCATAATAACACATATTTGATAATAAAGAGTTGATATTATACCTAAACGTTTAAAGAAATGTAACAATTGTTAACATTAATCCAGCCAACAACACATTAGTATCTATTGGAGAATTTATATTGTTATATTGTTATATTGTTATCCATATTTAAAATAGTTTTTTTAATTCTTCTCATTGGTAGCAGCAATGTTCAAGTAAAAAATCATCTATGCTAGATGATCTTTATTGATAACCTTATATTTTGTTTATGTGTTATTATTAGTTATGTTTCAGTCTATAGTATTTTTGGTGTTGATCTAGATTTTTCATTAATTTATATATTTTCATATAATTGAAAAAGTTATTAGTTACTAAACTAAATTCAAAGCTCCTATTTTATTGTTTGTGTATGCATTAGTTAAAAGATGTAAGAGGTGTACCACAAAGATTGCACAGTCCAAAGACAAAAAAATAATTTATCATTCTAATGCAAATCAAATATCATAAGTACAAGCGCCCGTTAAAAAATAATGAAAATGATGCTTGAAGAGAAAAAATGGAAATGAAGGGATAACTTATATTTGTGATTGAGATTTGTGAGCTATAAATAATATATGTCAATAACATAAATAAATTTCTTCCTTAAAATACATAATGTGGTACGTTTGGTTTTTCGAATTTTCCCGAAACTTTAGATTTGTAGTGTTTTGAGTTTGTAGAAACACTATACATTACTGTTCTCCGGTCAAGGCCACAGCTAATGGAAGTCTATGACTATGTTCAATTTCTTTTGTTATACAACTATAAAAACCTTAAATCAAAACTAATGACAACGCTGTGAAGCTAATCACAGTTAGATGTATTTACTAGAAAATCCTTGAAAATACTAGGGGGTTATTAAAAAAAGTTTGTTTTCATTCATCTGATTACTGAACATTCATTTATGGTTATATGTATAAATATTTATTTATGGTTACTGAATATGTATTATAAAATACATTCAGATAGTATGGTTAGTAATTTTACAGCTTTTTGTTGTTATATTTGGGAAATTATTGAAGTATTATAACTTATAAATGTGTGTGAATTTAACAACTTGTAAAATGAATATTGTATTTATGTTAAAAGTAATTCAAACATTTGTAAGCGAACATATCAACATTGTATTGTATCTATAAAGTCAGGTTAAATATTCCCTAATATACTGATTAAACTTTAATTACATGTAATTAATGATTAATGTTTAATTACAATAAAGGTACAATTACTTACTTCGATCACTGCTTCTTAGGAGAATGTTAGGTTTTTTGTTGAGCAACCAAATTGGATATCCACCCTAAAATATAAATAAAATATTAACACGTGTTTGGTTTGAATATTGCACATTGAAAACCTTTACTATCACACGTATAAAAAGTGATTTTATTGAACGATTTGAGATGGATATCATCAAATACCTCATAAAATATAAATATTATACGAATATTTTATTGAATTTCGTAAAATTTTAAAAATGTTTAATACTTTATATTTTAGGACATTTTCTTTCTAAAAATTCATATTACCGTTTGATGAAAGTGATATTTTAAAGCATATTGGGATTGGAAACATAAATTTAAAAGTGTCATTAAATGAAATATCTCAATAGTGTTTAATGAGAAATAATTCATGGTTAATAAAAGAAAATAAATCTTAGTTTGGTAAGGAAACCAAAAGATTCATCCAACATAGCCTAAATATTCGAAAAATTTAAATAGTGGAAATGTTATTGTACGAATATTGTTCTTTTTCCAGTTTTTAAAAAATATAATTACTAGTAAACTTCTTGAAAGGAAACGTTCAAATATATATTTAATGGTTTGAAATAGCCATTGTGTTGAAAGAACGATTTGTTGGAAATAAAGGTGTTTGATATAACCATTGGATATTTATTTCAAACACACTCCACTAAATGTTTAAATGGGTTAAGTTTGGATCAATTTTATTGAAGTCATGTTTAATACTCATGAAGCAAACAGTTGGTTGCTGTACTACCCACAAATTTAAAAATGATTAAACTTAGTATATAACGTTAGTAAAAGTTTTTAATAGCTGTTCAGAGACTAATATTCTACTTTCAAAATTAATTTATCCGATCTGAGCATTCTAAATTTTAATATTGAAAAATTGTTTAAACGGGTTAAGAGAAGGGGAGAGCCAAATTCATTTATATCAAAGGATCAATCAGTTATTATTTTTATGTGTCGTTTTTTCCTAAAATTAAAGACAGCACGACAAGAACTATGCACCTAATAATGATATTATTTTATTTAAATATAGGCTATGTTGTGATAATTAATATTATTAGTTTCTTATTATCCAAATAAAGAATATCCAAAGTAAACAATTTATTAAATATACAGGGTGTATAACATGTACTTGGACATATTTTAGGAACTGATTCTATCGGAAAACAGGTTTTAAAAATGTCCTGTAAAAATAGGTCCTAAAATGCTTCTTTTACTAGATATCAGACTTTTTTAACTAAATAATTTATAAATGTACAAGGACTCAAAAATTAAGATGAAATTTTATACATTTCTTATCTATACAATGACCAATATTAAAAAAAAACAGTACAAGTAAACGCCACAAAACACAAATGTATTACAATATAAGCACAAAATGCTAATTAAAAAACTATTTTTTTTAAATCCAACTTCTTACAGTGTTCAGTTTTCTTAAGGGGCCATTAATAATTTAAAGTTAAATTACTCAGACAGTGAATTTTTCTAAAACTTATTAGAAGTAATCTTTGGTAGCCCGTTATATTTTCTCCCCAATGGTGTAATTTAAAGATATTTCTTTGTTTATTTAACTTCATTTAACTTTTAGTTTTAGGCAATGTTTAGAACCTTGTATATGTAGTAGTTTATTACTTTATAAATGTACAAAATAAAAACTAAATAAATAAAACGATATTTTAACGTACACTATTGGATAGCAAAGTTAGCACGCTACAAATAATTATTCTTTATAAACTTTCGAAGCATTTACTATTTTTGAGTTATTTATCAAATCTATCCATATTAATCAAATCTAAATGGCGGATATCGAGAAAAGAATCATTTTAAGACGTAATTTTAACGAACATTATTTTCCTTTTTGGCCCATTGAATGAGTTCCTGAAATATTTCCACTCATTTCAGATACATCATGTACATATTTATTTTAAACAGAAAGCTCACAAAGTCTCTCTCGGTGCATATATAAGGTCCAGGTCTCAGAATGACGAGCAACCCTTCCTGCTGTGCCAGGTTTATGAAATGTTCTATATCTCTCTGTCCGGTAAAATCAAACTGCCCAGGCAAGGGTTCGTGGAATTTCCACTCAATGTATCTGCAATCAAAAGATTAAAGTCGGATGGTAAATTCCCCATCCCTGGAAACAATATTAACAGTTCAAACGCTAAATAAGTTATAAATCTAAGAGATTTATTGAAATTAACATACGAACCCGTAGAAAGAACTCATAGTAGGAAAATAAGTTTGGCTGAAAAGGAAAACTAACATTTTAATATGGTTTCTTATGAATTATAAACAAAAAAATATCAACTATTATACTTCCCTAGTCAATTTTATTTTGATAAACATATATTTACCCCTTATCATTAGCTTTTCTTAAACTTAACTTTTTTCTACATTTTTTCTAAGATTTATCACCCATGTGATCCTTTTTAAACTGTAAAAACACGATTTCGTTGGATAAAGGAATTTAATACATGGATAAAGGGTAAACTATAGGATAACGGGGTCATTCATTTTTCATTATTCATCTCTAAGACGCCGATCGTATAGATAAGGGCGAATATGAGGAGTGAATGAGTGTAGATGAACGAGTGTAGTCATTGTTATTATCTCAGTTCGACTTAGCTCAGAAAGGACTATTTATTAATAGCCCAATAGCCAGGGCAACTATGGGACCTACAGCTTTACGTGGAATCTGAACCACGTAGTGTTGGTCTGATTTTCAGCTAACTGACAGGTCTGACACTCAGTTCTCTTCCCTACACAACATTCAAGTCAGTTAAAGACAGCATGAAGTTTTAAAATATATCGACTTAGCAAATAACGTCCTAGTGTGATATAATATTAAATAGCATATGATAAATAGTAACCATATATTAAGTAATAGGTAATTTATTTTATTATTAGCTTTTTTTTTTTACTAGACTACTTACGTGCACACCGCGTTCAGGCCTAGAGCTCGCATTTTCCTAAGCCGGTCTTGCCAATATTCCCGTGGTACTCGGAAATAGTGCAAAGACCCTGAGACATAACGGAATGGCTTGCCATCTTTCAGAAACTGATCATTGTCATAATCTATTGTAAACGCTCTTTGTGAAAGTTTGTTCTGTAAAAATATGAATTATTACTAAACTTAAATAAAAATAATTAACAATGCTAAAAACATTACTCAGATACAGTAAAATACTTGTAAAAAGAATTGGTTAGTATATTCATTTTTTTTTTTTTTTAGTATAACGTATCATTTATAAAATTTTGGAATTTTAAAATTTGTATCATACAATCAAAAACTGTAATTAAATTGTCGTTTAAAATTTTAATTTTACACTCAATGTGATTTTAAAATATTTTGATAAAGAGTCTCTAGAAGAATAGCAGCATAAACGTGAATCATGTTTCGCTAACTTACAAAACATACCATTATTTTCATACAAACAAAAAATATTACGCTCAGGTGTTTAAAGGCTGATAAGGCCTTTGTAAAGGACAGAGTTTAAAAAAAAAGCTGGTTATGCGTAATATCAGTGATAAGACAGTGTTCTCTAGTGATATGGTAAAGCTATTATTAGGTAACTCACATTTTGAAAAGTAACTTTTATAAATAATAAACTATACTTAAACAGTCTGTTTCAGAACTCTCTATCGATCGTTTGATGTATGTTTTTGGGCTAAGAGTTAGCCCAGAAACAATACAGCAAAAGGTTGTTAGAAAGTTCTGAAACACCCTGTATATTTGATGTATATAATCGTATATTTTAAATGAAAACTCCTTTTTTATTTGAAAAAAGGCCTTCATATGGTCCTTTCTTATGTTAAACATCAAACTAAAAATGTTTAAGTAAATTGAAATAAATAAAAACAATATGAATTAACATATCTGGTTTACAAGACTGTTAAACAACATATATAGACAAAACTATAATAATATATTCAGTATATAAGATTTATTCTGTTCCAATAAATTAAACAATAATAATACTTCATAAAGAATTAAAATAAATAAAAAAACTATAATAGTAAATATTTATAAACG
Source organism: Stictocephala bisonia (assembly GCA_035578905.1). Taxonomy (NCBI): domain Eukaryota; kingdom Metazoa; phylum Arthropoda; class Insecta; order Hemiptera; family Membracidae; genus Stictocephala; species Stictocephala bisonia. The sequence continues at coordinate 83,764 of JAQJVL010001086.1, read as the reverse complement.
TAAAGTATTCAATATCAATCTAAATGGTAAACTATTATAGTAAATATTATGAAATACATTTCAATTTAATGTGATATGTGTAAAGTTTTTACAGTACAGGCTGGAAAAAAAAAGAAACGTCTTTAAAACAACGTTATTTTTTCCATAGACAATTTGATAATTTAACTTTTTTAACAATAGTTTTCTATTAAGTATAACTTTTGATTACCACCTTAAATAGCGGAGAAATAATATCGTTCACATTAGTTACCTTTAAAATTCAAATAACCGATACTCTAGAACGGATAAACCTTTCTAAGACCGGTTTGCGGTAATTAATTTCTCTTGAGTAGACCTTTCATTTAATACCAAACTTGAGCTAGGCTTACGTTGAAGATTTTCGTTCAACTTCTCGAAGGCCGTCCCCCTGAAAATATGAAATGTCGCTAATGGCATTAAAAGTTATGTTCTTTGTAACCATGATCATGTACAAGATTTCCCTTTACAAGTGGAAGTCATACAAAAGTTATGAAAGCTTTTCCATATTTTTCCACCCTGTATATTATACGTGTAAATGTTATAACAACCGACAATGTACTGCAACAGTATTTTTACGACACACATAGACTTTACTTACTGTACAGCCTTTTCTTTTACAGACAAACAAGTCGCCTATTTTATCCTATGATTATATTTTTAAAACACAATATATACTTAACCATGTTAAGTGATGATGTTTTACTTACGTGACAATTGGCGTATGACACATAAAACACTGTCACAAGTAATAGGCACACAACAACTCTGGTGTCCATCATTCAGTGGATATACTAGAGTCACTTCCGTATTACGAGCTGGGGTCTGCCTCGTTACAAAAATTACAGTTGTCAGTTCCTAGTTACGACACTGACTGGTATCTTCGACCGTCACTGCTTATATTAAAACTCAGTCCATGGCGAAGGTCTCCGTTGAATTATGCATGCCTTAAATTGCACAACTGATTAGTTTCCATTTTTTATTTTAAGATAGGCTATTTACAGTAGTTACCGGGTGTTCAAAAAGTTTTGGAACCCCTTAATATTTTACTATAAAATATTAATAAACACAAAACAATGAAACTCTAGGATTACGTCCTCACTGTGGTTATTGACGTTTTGGCCATCTTAACTGTCCTTTTTCGCTTTGGGGGGACGTCCTGTGGATGAAGTCTAACAAATCTTAAATTTAAGCATAAGTATAGTTATTTTAAAGGTCATTGTTAGAGGAACACATTGCCGCAACCCCGACTGGAAAGAACTATTCGTTTGGAAATAGCAGCCTCTCAAAGTTCCAATGAGGCCAAAATTTTAGAGGCTATTATTATTTTGAACTAAAAATAATTGTGCATGTCACTGTTCATTAGAGCTTGTTCTATTATTGTGTTGGTAAATTATTAAATACATGAGTGCGAAACAAAATAAAAGAATGAAAACCTTATGAGTAAAATGTTTTTAAATATAAAAATCTATAGGTATTTTGAATTAAGGGAATTCTAAATGTCTGAACGAACAAGTGAAAAATATTACTAGCAAATTTAACATCCTTTAATAATCCTGGTTAAATTTTCCTAGATGTTTCAGACCGAAAGCTTCAATTCAAGTATACAATTTATGGGGGTAGGACGCCAGGAAGTGTCTCAATATTTAGTGTCAGTGAGTGAGTTAGTGAGTCACTACATCAAGCTTTATAATACATAGATACAGTGGTATTGACCCACCTGCCCACCCATACACGTACAGTTAATAAAATACGGAATCTTTGTTACATTGTTTCCGTATTTGCTGACAGCTGTTTGGGTATTTAATGTGTATGTATTGTGCAGTGATCACGCCAATTCTTATTTTTCAGTAAGTGTTATGTGTAACTTCAGTGTCAGCAGCTCAGTGTTCATAAAATTTGTTCTTACTGCAAAAAATGCCAAAATCAATTTTTATAAATTAACCCCAATCAAAATTATGCCTATTGTCAAAATAAAATCGACTGTTCACCAAATCAATCATTTTATGTATTAACTCATTTTTCTGTTTTATCTAGACTTAAAACATCACTCATTATTACGTACATTTGCTAACTGCTGTGACCAAAAATTATTTATCACCTGATTTTCACATTATTTAAATCCAAATACATTAGAATAATCACAAAGTCAATTAGATAAATTTGTTATTTGTAAATAAAAATTTTATGTTCTTAATATTCTATGCTGATAGCCGGGAGGGTCAATACTAGGAAATTGAGGTCTTGATTCAGTTTTCAGTTTGGGAGATGTCAAAAAATTAACTGCAAATCCCACGACGTTCACCCAGCTCACGAGGCAATTGGGCAGCTGCGACCAGTAGTAAATTCTGGCTGGAACTAACTTCTGGAATCTATTGTGCTAACCAAAAATTCCTAAGCCAAAACTAAGTCTAATTCATGGATTATTATTGTTACTATCCTAACTAAAAGAAACTTGTGTGTCTTAATGTATTTCTATGGATTTGACCATCATAGTGTTGAGTTTAATAAGTGTAAATAGGCATTATGTGTAAGGCCTTTGTTACAAACGGTTAATTGACACAGATTATCAGCTCTAGGCCAAAACCTTCGGATTCTTACTATACAGTTTTTAACTATTCATTATCATTTATTAACATTAAGTGAAGCAATTTACTAATCACCAACTCATATGATTACAATAAGAAATAAAATACGGTATTTATAATTGTGGTGTTTTAATAATATTGCATGATTCTAAGTAGTGGCAAAAACTTGGAGTATAATTTTCAACACGAGTATGTAATTGAAAATGAATGAAAACAAATTATATATAATTTCACGTTAAGAACAAATGGATAACCATGCAGGGTGTTGAAGAGGCTACTCTTTTTTAACCATCCTGAAAGATATTTAAATTCATATTTATTACATGAAGTCTCTCTTATATTTTATAGAACTACTAGTTTACAATAAAGCTGTATATTGAAAGATGTCATTTTAAATACTTCAAAAGCAAATTTAAATAATATAAAAAGCGGCTTTTGTCACTTTTTGCTTTTACGGTGATAAAACGCTGCATTTTTTTTAACGTTACTTTGAGTGTTAATTATATCCCTTAAATAATTATATTAATTAATAATTGAAGTTAAATAATAAGGTTAGGTTAGGTTAGTGTAATAAAAGGTCTTAAAGTCAACGTTTGGAAAATGTATTAATATGTTAATGCACTTAAGTAGAATATATCTTTCATATTTTAGCTTCCTTTAGAAAAGTCAACTTTTCACTATAGTAATCATAGTTTCCTAACAATATTAAATTCTCATAAGGATACTTAGGGAGCAAAATTACTTATTTGCTTCCTTTATAATTTAAATAAAAAATAGTTTTTAAATAATCAAGCAAGTTTCCTCCATTAATTAAATGTAACTGACAACACCTTATATTAGTTTAAGGTAATAAAGAGGTTTACAGACGTTATTCAATTTTAAAATAAATTTACTAAGTTGCCCTTTCATAGTAAAATATATTGTATAATGGGGAAAATTAAGGAATCATCTTGAAAGACTATAATAACTTAATTAAGTGCACAACCATGCTAACTAATGGAAACCCCTTCTCTTTTGTAAACAGGGCTTCAGTCTGGAACTTAGCAGTTTTATTGAGTACAGCAACTTTACTTCAATTAAAGCTTTTATATCACGTCCGCTACTTACAGACTGTTAAATATGCACTTTTATGCATGAAGAAGACTACAAAATCACTTAATTTTGAAGAATACTCAATAATACTTTAAAAAAATAAATCGTTAATTAGTATTCGGAACGTCTCATCAAAGAAATTTTAATTAACTGTTGATCTTACTAAACTCGTGAATAACGAGCATAACCTATGTATGACCTTTTTGCTAATATTGAAACAGAAAAATATTAATCATTAAAATAAACTTCAAAATGGTAGAGTAAATATTTCTTCGAAAACAGCTCCTAAATAGATCATACGAGTGGGTTCGAGTAAGGCTTTACTGGCAGAAAAAGAAAAATCTGATGAAACATTATTATTTCAAATAAACTTTTACAAATTATATTGCAAGTTTTAATATTTCTTTTCAAATTGTAAATAAATACTTAAAGGTTAAGATTGGTTTGAATAAGGCTAAGAATTAGATAAAGTAAGAAAATTACATTGAAAGATTTTTTCCTGAATCAACCTTTGGTGTTTTTTTCTTCTAAATTGTATTATATTTCTCTTCTAGATTTTTAACTGTTAGCAATTTATGAATTTGATTACCGAATAAGTCTACTTGTATTAGTTTTACTTGCTTGCAAATATACTGACGGCACCTCCATTGAAACTGTAACTGGTTTCCAAACAAATAATACGTGAATAATTTATTCACAAAATGTTTAAGAATGAATTTAAAATTAGCGATTAAGCTTGAAAATATAACAATTGTCAAAAGCCCTCGGCGTTTAAAATATTTATGATTTTCATCCCGCAATATTGCTTACGTTTAAAAATAATATAAGCTAAGTAAGCTTTAGACTCAGTTATAATTAATGTCATAAACAGTTAACCCTGATACGTTAGCAGTGATGGAAGCAAGCTGTGCAATAAATTTGCAAGTTAAGTTTTAGGAAGGAAAGAGTCACTCAACACTGCGAAGCTAAATGAATAATTTTGATCAGAATATCTTAATCAATTCCGGAATTGAAATATGTTTTCAACTTAAAATAAATTATTACTTGAAGTGAAATTCATGTTTCGGGTCCTACATACAAAGGTGTTACTTTATATACCAAAATTAATATAAATATTACAACTTTATATAGTTACCCTTGTATATGATTTCCTATTTAAAAGAAAATTATTTAATTTTTTCATATATTTATATGAAAATATTTTTATCGATCTCGTAAAACCCCGACCTGTTTCTCAATAATAATACTAATGGTAATTTTTAAAAATATACTTATAGTAAGTTTCTTAACTAAGGTTTGGTTACAGTAAGTAAGTAAGGCTACGTTAATATAGAGAAGGCTATCAGGGGAGACTGAGGTATATTGTATGTATTTTTTCCTTGTATGTGTGTGTGTGTGTGTGTGTGTGTGTGTGTGTGTGTGTGTGTGTGTGTGTGTGTGTGTGTGTGTGTGTGTGTGTGTGTGTGTGTGTGTGTGTGTGTGTGTGTGTGTGTGTGTGTGTGTGTGTGTGTGTGTGTGTGTGTGTGTGTGTGTGTGTGTGTGTGTGTGTGTGTGTGTGTGTGTGTGTGTGTGTGTGTGTGTGTGTGTGTGTGTGTGTGTGTGTGTGTGTGTGTGTGTGTGTGTGTGTGTGTGTGTGTGTGTGTGTGTGTGTGTGTGTGTGTGTGTGTGTGTGTGTGTGTGTGTGTGTGTGTGTGTGTGTGTGTGTGTGTGTGTGTGTGTGTGTGTGTGTGTGTGTGTGTGTGTGTGTGTGTGTGTGTGTGTGTGTGTGTGTGTGTGTGTGTGTGTGTGTGTGTGTGTGTGTGTGTGTGTGTGTGTGTGTGTGTGTGTGTGTGTGTGTGTGTGTGTGTGTGTGTGTGTGTGTGTGTGTGTGTGTGTGTGTGTGTGTGTGTGTGTGTGTGTGTCAGTTCTTATATTTTGCTCATTATTTTTCAATGCTGTAACAATAATGATAAACAAGCGAATAGCTCTGATAAAAAAAAAAAACAACCACTCCTTTACTTCCTTATGTTTTTATAAATATTAACTGTTAAATTTAATGCATCATAATATATTTATATGTGCCAAATTGATACCAAACAATCTACATTATTACTAATTATATTACTAGATCCTTAACATAAAGGAAATCCTATTAATAGCTCACTTTTAATCAGATTTACCACATCCATATATATCATGTAATCGGATTTATTTCAACTTCATCCAGCTTTAAATTAATCTGTGTTTTTGGGAAACATATATGTATTTATAGTTATTAATGCAGTTTTTAATTTTAATTTTTATTTTCATTAGTTGTAGTGTTTAATTTAATATTAATAACTATTGGATTTAGATGTATTTTATTGCATAAATCAGTAATTTCCAATAATTTATGTTATACATATATTGTATGAATGTCTCAGGAAATTTACTCAAAACGTGTTATGTTTGGCAAAGTGTCATTTTAAACCAATCAATGCGTAGTTTTGGCTATAGATGTTACGCAAAAGCTGTGAGAGTTTAAACATTAATTGATTTACTAAAGGAACTAGAAAGGAAAGCTTAGTTTTACTATATATAGCTGACTATCAATGTTTTTCATCCATGTAGATGTTTCAAAATTAAAAATATTTGTAAAAATAACCACAAACAAATAGTTTCGAGGCTCAATGTTCAATAACTAAGCTCCCTTCAGCTGGAAGATGTGTGACCAATCCCTGTGGTCTCCACTTCCTGATCTTTTTGCCTGAACTATCTCCGTTTCATTTAGTATCAGTGTCATTAGTAAACTTGACATGCGATGAATATTACTTCAAAATTGAGTTAAGAGTAATTTTATAACTCACCAATTGTCGCGGGCCTATAAAAGTTAAAATTAAAAGATGTACTTTTTTCATAAAATCAAAACCACAAATTCTTTATTTTGCCAGACAGGCAATTATTCATTAAATTAGTAAAGAAAATTACGAAAAATACTACAGTAATTACAGACAGTTGATGTATCAATGTAATTACTGAAACTGGCCTACTAATGCTAAGAAAGATTACCCTGAACGCTCTTTTAAATAATCTTTAGCCCTTCTTATAAAAACTTTATTACAATTTTCTTGTTTTATATTATCCGAAGAAATACTATTAAACTAAATACCTAAATATTGACGATGTTTTTTATAAAAGATTGATATTGTAAGAGGTTATAGGCAAGTTTTTTTTTATGTTACGTAGGGGTACATTTATGAGTGGATACAGTTTTATTTTTGTTGCAAATATCAAAGAGCTAATAATTGGAACAATGGGAAGAATTTAAAAAATATTTTGATAAAAAAGAAAACTCTACAGGAGAATCATTTGTTTTTTAACACATTTATCTTTAGAATTGTATTTTGATTTAAGCGGATGATTTGACACAACCCTTACTACAACATTCATAAAATCTCAAGGACTTTAAAATAATCAAGGTATCTAAAGTAGGAGATCCAAAAAGATTGTTAGTAGGGTTTGGACAGTTGTCCCATAATAAAGTTACAACTATGGTTAAAAAAAAAAAAAAATCACCATTGTTAATGTAAATTGTTTATATATCCAATAATTAGACTAAACACTTCACTTCTTCTTTAATGAACTAAAATGGCACTTCAAACTTACTTTGGGAATCGTTTGTATAGAATTTTTAATTAAAAACAATTATGACAGTCCAAATAATATACCAAATAACGATTTTTTACTTATAGATATAATGTACAAATGAAACATTATAATATATAAACAGCTTGTGAATTTCACCTAGATGTAACCCTCACATAATCTGGTAAAAGGAAACTAATTTTTACTCTCGCGGAATATTTTTACATAGTTGTTAGTTAAATGAGTGACACAACCTGAATAGTATATACAAACGTTTTTTCACACAGCAACTTCCACAAGGCTTATAGCCTACTTATATTTTTATCACTTAGTAATATGAAAACAACAAAATTCTAAACTCCAATATTTATTAAACATAGTTATTGAAAAATAAATCATACTTAAGAAATATTATATTAAAAACCTCCTGATTGTACCAAACTTATCATACAACTGAATACAATTGTTACTTTTGTTCTTATCAAGAGTGACAGAAAGTAGAAAATTTACGGGAATGTTATCAACCAGACTATTTGTTTAAAAGCAAGTATATTTGACTTATATTTGTCATACCTAGTTTTATATACTTTCTACTTGATGATTGATTACAATTACCAACCGTATGATAATAAAGGGCAGCCCCAGAAGGTCATTGGACGTTCAAACAATATCGTTGATTCAATCAGAATATGTTTTCATTGTTGAGTAATATCTTTTATGATTCTTTTATCTAATAAAATGAGGGACCGATCTTCCTTCGACCGTACTCTGCCCATTCTCCACAGAATATTGATCTGTGCGGGGAACTAACTCAGACGATGTAAGGAGGAGAGCAATTACAGTACAAGGTGAACATTACTGATAAAAGTTTCAGTCAAAGCCAGGATTCGAACTTACACTATATATAACTTAGGATTAAAGTCCTGATGCTTTAGACCGCTCGGCCACCGTCTCTCCTCATTTACCTGTCTCCATTGTACCCGACGTCTTTGCGGACATTTTACATTCATTGCCGTTGTGGGAATCATTTAACAATTTTACTCTGGGAATCAATTCAACAATTTAACACTTTCATGGTTTATTACTTGTCCACTTGCATTATTTTTATTTAATATTTTATTGTTTTTTAACGTGTGTTTGTTACAGGTTTTTTACTGTAACTGTTTTCATCTTTATTCTTTATTAATTAATGTTTTTATAGCTTGTTCATATTTATCATTAATTATTTTGTTATTGTTTCTAAACACATTCTCTTTATATTCTTTTATACATGAAAACCATCCCTCTCACTACACCAACAGTTCTTTTTTTCTAACAGTGGGTCGTTTCAATCATGATAACCAACATGTTGTGTCGTATTTCCAGTAGATATATTTTCAGTCTATGTTGAGGTATGGGGAGTCAACTCAATTTCTTTATATTTAAAATATCTTCAAAACCACCAATAATTATGTTAAGAGCTTTAAATTTATCTTAAATTAAAAATGTGTTTGTCAAATATAATGAATACATTAAAAACATTGGACAACATATCCTAAATAAATAGCGAATCCAAGATGGCTGTGTTAAATAGACTCCTTTTTCCATAGACAAGAACAATACAGTAATATATTCACTGCTGTACCTTATATCAACTTGCTATAGTGAGATATTCTTGACCACATATTATCAAGTCAGTACAATGATATAATTATTATAGTTCATTTTTTCCATTCTATTCCAATCAGACCCCTCCTAATCCAGTCTGTTACCCAACAATGGGTTAGATTTTGTAGTTTCTATACGGATTAATAGATACAAGAATACTGTTTACCGTCAAATATGGTTTACCTATTTTCCATATTATTTTATTCATATGAGAATCGATCTGTATGTGTTTATGGTAAGATACCAGTGGTATAGTGACTAGAGAGAATATGGATGGCTAATGAGAGTGGTGAAGTGTGTGTGAGCAAATGTTATCATTGTTACTAAATCGATCGTTCTTTAAATTTATTTATTAATAGCCCAATAGCCCAAATACCCAGATCAACTAAAAGGTATTCAGTTTAGCATGGAATCCAAACGACATATTATTGATCTGATTCTGGTTATTTTATTATGTTTTTGTCATATCCGACACATTGGTACAGTGCTGTAAGCCATCTACTTAGTGGCTAAATATGTAAATTAAAGTTATCTTATCTATTAGCCATAAGGCTACGCCCCATAGAATCCAACCTAACATCCAACAAACAAGGATTGCGAACTTTCGACCCACCAAATGGGCATTATCTGGGACGAAACATACCATCATACTCCTGTCCTACTTACCAAAATCAGTTCAGATCACTCTATACTATGTCCTATAAAATTGATATATAACGACGATTTCTTAAAGGTTTTTTTCGAAGAACAGAAAATGCTTACAATGAAAATAACATTTAATAAAGACAAACGAAACACAAAGTGACGAGTGTTATCAGTGACATTGTAGACGTGATACAAGGATAAGACAGCAATTAGTGTTTCTTACAAGTTGATGTTTTGGTTAAAAAGGAGTTCTACCTTCTATGTGGAGATAGGGTTATCAATCTATCAGCTATAATTACTTCCTGTTAAACCAATACTTGAAAGCAATCTAGTTTGCAAGTCTCGCAGGGTCGTCTTAATACAACCGCTCGACATAAATACTACTAAAGAATTCTGGGAAACCCGTGTGGGGGTATTGTAAGGGTCCGAGTGTTGTGTTAGGAAGAGAACTTATCGGCCTTGTTGAGAACTGAAGATCAGACAAATATACGTGGTTCTGACTCCACATAAAGCTGTAGGTCCCTTAGTTGCCCTGACTGTTCAACTATTAACGATGGCTCTTTCTAAGGGACACTCAACCTTAGTTAGTTACCAGACTACACAGGTCATACACATTCTTACTTCATCATGTAATCATTCAAGTTCGTTTAAAATTCACACAAGCTGACTTGGCGTCACATATCTGATTTATGATATTTTTTACACCGGTTTGTTTTATTTAATACGAATGGGAAGTTTCGTTTATGTTGTATTAATGACAAAAATATATTGTCTGAAATTGAGAAATTGTATGTTAGCACGGATGAAATATAAAAAGACTTTAGAAACAATACTCGTCAATACCATAATTCCATTTGTTTTGTCTCTTGTGGTACCATGATTTCATTACCACCTAGCCATTGTTCGTATCGTTGGCTACGAATATTGTTGGGAAAAGGCCATAGTTTGATATCACCATTACATGCATCAATAAAAACGATAGTTAATATGGACAACTGTATATTTTTAATTTTGAGGAGTCTAATCAAATAATGATGGCACATAATTCTAATTTAAGAGAAGATTTACTTCAATTGATATATATTATTGTATATTATCCTTACAAACAATTGTATAAAATAGTGCACCAAAATATTTAAGAACAAAAACGACAAGCTTTAAAATAAAATCGTCCTTACAAGGAAATGGTTATGATATTTTACCACGAACCTCACCAGGACCATGTCAGATGTTGCTGCTTTGTTTCAAACTGTGAATGGATCCCATATCCTTTAATCGAAGTATAACATACATTTTAAAGATGGAAGCCTTTAAAATGTATGTTTTAATTGATTTGGACAGTATGGACTGTGACCCCACGTGCTATATTTTTACTTTGACTGTGGGGAAAGTATCCACTTTCCCCATCAGTTCTATGCCATCCGGCATATTTCTATGCCAACTGGAGGATGCAGGAGAACTAAGATTTGTGACTCAAGGACAGACCTTAGACCGTGTAGGACTATCTACCAGAATCTGTTTTTAGCCACGTACAGCTTTAAGTTCCACTATTAAAGTATTTTCCAGCAACTATCCAGAGCACGCTCATTTAATACTATTAAAGTAGACATTCGTACAAAAACTAATAGAACTTTCAACACTGTAGAAAGTAAGCACTGTAATGGTATATAATATATTTGAGGTTTTCAAAATTATATAGTTTATCTTCCATAACAATTAATAAAGTTAATTTTTAAAATAATTGTTTTATATCCCAAACACATTTCTCGCGATCCGTTGCGGGGGTACAACTAGTAAAAAGATTACTTTGATGAATTAATTTTACACAATTATTTAACAAATAACGTGTTGTATTTTAGTTTGTTTATATATAATTGAAAATCTAACAATCTGTAATTTTAAAAGGTGTGGTTTAAAAATTCCTAAAATATGAAAAATCTATTTTTGAGCGTTATAATTTATGAATTTAAAACGTAAGTATTACTATCAAGATTATTTACATCACTTAATATAATTCCAGTCGTTAATTAATTTACATTAATTTCGGCATCGATGACTTTAATATGTAAACATGATATAATGGTTATCTGAAATTCTTTGTTTTAAATGTATAAAAAACTTTACATTTTAAGAGTTGTGATTAATTATAATTATAGATAGTAAGATACTAAATACACCCATTTTACTATTCGGAATGTAAGCCAGGTGAACATGACATGGTTGAAAACACTTAACACTAAGCAATCGTGAATTTAATCAGATGTGGCGTTATAAACTTTGTCACTCGAGTCGTAACTTTCAATGTGGTCGTCGGGGAGGATTGTGGTTGAGGAGGGGAGGAGCAGATTTCAGTTCCTATCCTTTCATATTATCTCAAAGTTTACATAAAAATGTATATAACAGTTTTAATCTTACTACTATAATATTTATATATTTTTATCATGTATACTTTAGAAATATGATAAAAATGTATACATATTTCTATCCCTCGTACCATAAAGCTTATAAACCATTTGGGCCTCTGGGTTATCAAGAACGGACCACTGGTAGGGGACGAAGTTATACTGCATCATTATAACTCGGTTCCGTGCAGATATAATGATGCAGGTACTCATGTTCAAAGTGTTATGGATATTGTGGTTAATGGGTTCTCCTCATACCAATATCTATTTATTGGTTGCTATCAGCATGTTTATTGAAGAAGACGTCTATGATGCCGATGTTGGGTGGTAACGAGAGCTACGCATGAGATCAGTCCAATACTACTTGGATCGGATTTCCCAATAAACTGGCTATTAGGCTATTATTAATAAATTACAACTTCTAGGAATAAATATATTTTAGTTAATATCCACACTGCACAGGTCATACACACTCTTGGCAAGTAATCATCCATACTAACCTTAAAATAAGCAACAAGGGTTATCAACTTCTACAATCGCAATTGATTATTATGATACATTTTTTAAATTCTGTTTGCAATGCTGATAAATGATCCTACTTTAATCATCTAGTAACACTTGTTAGATAGATATGCTCATGACAAAAACTAAGAAATATAAGTGTAGTAATATTTTTTATATTGTTATGGACAAAAATTGTTTGCTACACAAATAATCAGTACAACCAACACAACCTTGGAAACAACAAACAAACTGATCGTTCCAAAAACACACAATGATGTTGCTAAACTAAGCTTTGAGCAAACACGTACCAGTAACGTTGCTCTATCTATCCTGCCTACAAATACATATGACCAACGTTGTCCAGAATAACCTCCCTTCAAACACATAATGTTGTTGCCTCAGCTGGCCTCTACACATACACCTGATGTTGTCCCAATCAACAGCCCGACAAACACATATTACTGACATTGTACCAACTATAAACTCCATAATCACACCTGACATTGCCCCATTCATCAACCCTACAAACACATAGACTGACGTTGCTCCAACTATAAACTCCATAATCACGCCTGACGTTGCCCCATTCATCAACCCTACAAACACATAGACTGACGTTGCCCCAACTATAAACCCCATAATCACGCCTGACGTTGCCCCATTCATCAACCCTACAAACACATAGACTGACGTTGCCCCAACTATAAACCCCACAATCACGCCTGACGTTGCCCCATTCATCAACCCTACAAACACATAGACTGACGTTGCCCCAACTATAAACTCCACAATCACGACTGACGTTGCCCCATTCATCAACCCTACAAACACATAGACTGACGTTGCCCCAACTATAAACCCCACAATCACGCCTGACGTTGCCCCATTCATCAACCCTACAAACACATAGACTGACGTTGCCCCAACTATAAACTCCATAATCACGCCTGACGTTGCCCCATTCATCAACCCTACAAACACATAGACTGACGTTGCCCCAACTATAAACCCCACAATCACGCCTGACGTTGCCCCATTCATCAACCCTACAAACACATAGACTGACGTTGCCCCAACTATAAACTCCACAATCACGACGGACGTTGCCCCATTCATCAACCCTACAAACACATAGACTGACGTGGCCCCAACTATAAACTCCATAATCACGCCTGACGTTGCCCCATTCATCAACCCTACAAACACATAGACTGACGTGCTACAAACACATAGACTGACGTTGCCCCAACTATAAACCCCACAATCACGCCTGACGTTGCCCCATTCATCAACCCTACAAACACATAGACTGACGTTGCCCCAACTATAAACTCCACAATCACGACTGACGTTGCCCCATTCATCAACCCTACAAACACATAGACTGACGTTGCCCCAACTATAAACTCCACAATCACGACTGACGTTGCCCCATTCATCAACCCTACAAACACATAGACTGACGTTGCCCCAACTATAAACTCCATAATCACGCCTGACGTTGCCCCATTCATCAATCCTACATACACATATACTGACGTTGCCCAAACTATAAACTCCATAATCACGCTTGACGTTGCCCATTCAACAACACTACAAACACATAAACTGACGTTGCCCCAACCATACACCCTAAAATCACATACGGCTGTTGCCCCGTTCCACAACCCTACAAAAAAATACAAATCACATGTCAGAATTTGAATTGCTGATGTGTATGTGTATGAATCGCTATATGGGAGGCATTATAGGGTTAATTTATTATTAACAAAATAGAAAAACGCTTATCGTTTTTCTATCAAAACAACCATAACGGAATCTTTCATTCCTATCCATCCCTCCTACTTTTATTAATTAGAGTTTTATCATATTATTTTACTGATATGTAATCTTGGTTATTTAATTACAATTTAACTATTTTACTTAAAGAAACCTTTTAATAAAATGTACACTAAAATTTTGTTCAATTACTTTATACAATTTAATAACATTTAATTTAATAACACATACATAAATAAGACTACAAAAAGTATTTATTTACTTTCAAACAATAACAAAATGCAATAGTTCATCTATACATATCAAAAGAATTATTCATTGAAAGTAAATCAAAACAAAAAAAACTTTAAATAAAAGATAACTTAAAATTATTTACGATAAATTTTAATCTGAATTGCAAACGAGTCTTTACATAAAATGTAATACAATAATATACATGCACACATTTATATTCATGACACCATACTCAATTTCACCGTACATGTATTGGGTTGGCGGGTGGGTCAATACCACTGTATGTGTACGGGTGGGCGGGTGAGTCAACATCACTTTATGTGTATGGGTGGCCGGGTGGGTCAATGCCACTGTACGTGTATGAGTGGGTGGGTGAGTCAATACCACTGTTTGTATATGGGTGGGCGAGCGAGTCAGTTTCACTGTATACTACCACGAGGGAAATACTTGTGTTGCTCGGTACTAGGTGTCAAGGTAGAGGAGTGCCTTAGGGGTACGGTCACCATACGTCCCGATTAAATCGGGACTGTCACGATTATAGTTCCCGATTTTTCGTTGTAATGTATTTTATGCTGGGAGATGTTTAAATAATTTTACAATAAAATGTTATGCATAAGCCATTTCCAGCTGTCATGGTAGGAATCATTTTCTAGTTCAGATAAATACGATTGGAATGAGAATAGGCCTACTACATTGAAGGCTACCAAAATCCCTTGTGCTACAAAAAAAAAAAACCCAAAGAGCAAGAATTTTTGTTTACTATATTCAATAACATAACCTAGTTTTCATACGTAGATTTATTTAAATTCATAAATTTGTTTAGTTTAAATATATCTCCAATATTAGTCACTTATTCATTAACATTAACTAAGTTTCTGCTAAGACATTTAATTTTAATTCACAAATATATTTTTTTTAGTTTTATTACTATATATTAACATTACTTAACTAATTATGAACCTAAAAACTTTATTCAGAACTATTTTCCTTTGCCAACACACAATTATGTAGTTCTGTATATGTATTATTGTATTCTTCACAACGTGGCCGTTAATTGAACTATGTATTGTTTAATAAAATAATCATTTTAAACCTGTATAAAAAATAACAAAACTATCTCCATACCATAATGCAGGAAAAGGCTTTTGTCGTGGTAATATTATTGAGTAGAAGCTGTCTGTAAGTTCCATCATGCTACAGATACGGTAACCTGGTAAATAAGCAAAAATTAAAATCAGCAGTTTCAGTGAAAATGTAACACTTAGACATTTAATTTTCTTACGTATTGATAATCACTTTGAATTAATCAATAGACCTATAAAATATGGCAAATATACTTATTTTTTTATCGTTATTTCAAGCATTCAAACCTTGTTAAAAAAATATATTTCAGAAGGTTAAAATTTCAAAAATTTTCGCTGGGGAGGGTCTCCAGACCCCCCTCTCCCCAAGGGAGCATCCCATACCCCCAGTAGGGAGTGTCCCGATTTCGGTTCCGCAATATATATATATATATATATATATATATATATATATATATATATATATATATATATATATATATGGTCACTGTAATTAGGGGTAGTATTTTACGAACAAATTAGTTTACGGAAAACATAAAATAAATAAATGTCATATGGAGATTATAGTAACTTATGAACAATTTGTTACTTTTAATATTGTAAACATTTACCAGCGAGAAAACATTGACTATTTGATCAGCTGATTTCTTCTTTAAAGCTACACAGATACGAAAATAAATTAATGTTCTGTTTGTAAACACAGAATGGTACTAACACAAAAGGTATAACAGAGCCGTAGTAAAGATGAGCAGACCAACAATATGCAGTTGAGATAAAAGTGTTGTGAGTCATGTTGATGAAAGGCATTGTTGTGTTGGAACCGATCACCACAGAATCAACCAATTAATCTGCACCAATCACTAGGGAAACGACTATGAGTCTTTTGTTTGTTTAGTCGAAAACAAAATTACTGCTAGACATTGTTTGACTTAACGACCTTAAACTATATCGATAATATGTTTATTCTCTGACTATTTAATTAAAACTGTCCGTCCGTCCATGTTATGACTTTAACTAAGCATGGTAAGTCACTCGTATTGCTTTGACTAACTAAAAATAAAAAGAATAAAAGGACTGTCACAAACCTTGTTTTTACATTAACTGTTTTTATTATCCAACTTGAATTATATTATTAACTTTCTAAACTTATTCGACTAGTTGTAAAGTTCAGGTTTGAAAACGTTATTATGATTTTCATATATTTTACAACATTGAGGTCTGTCCTCATAATAGTTGTCTAACGTTTAAGAATTGTGAGATATTATTATTACTTCTCTTATATTATTTACTTCTTTTATCCTAGTTTAATTATTAATTTGTGTTTACTAGTCTGTTCTACTAATGGTGTGTTAATTAGAACAAACTATTTGAAAAAATATATCTTCATGTATTAATAGTATTTAGTGATTGTTGCTTGTTTACATCAATTAAGAGACTAAAAAAAAAATGATAACTCCTGCTAAATTACTCAAAAAATATTCATAACCTAGCTATTTGGAGTTTTTTCAAATTAACATTTAATCAATTTATGTCACTGATGTACTTCTTCAGTAATCTTCTGTTCAAATTTAATAACATGTTGGGAAATTTACTGAGACATTGCAATGTACTAAGAAGATAACATAAAAAATATTATCAAAATGTTTCAAGAAGAAAAATATGTAAAAGTTTTACTGATCACAATTTGGCAAAACCTATAAGCTTTGTTATTTTTGGAAGGGTAGTTTCAACTTGAGTTGTCGATGCTTAGGGCACATGGGGGATGACATGTCTTTCACATTTTCAACTTGTGGATTGCTTCAATTACAATAAAATTGATAAAATTTTTCTAATAGTAATCTAGGACCAGTTCAAGTAATTCTATAGAATGAGGACAATTGAATTAACAATTGGAAAGTACTTTGCCATTCAAAAATTCACAGTGAACTGTTAGTAAACCTGTGGTTATCACTTTGATTGATTCGTATTTTTGAGTTTAAGTAGATATTTTGCAATTAAAACTTTTGGTAAACTCAAAAATGCAATCGCAGATAACAATGATTAGAAGTAAAATGTTTGATGAATAATTTCTACCTTTTAATACGATCTGAAGAAATTAATAAGGATTTATTTGCCTAAAGTTGTATAGAACACTCCATCTATTATATTTTATATAATTTTATTGTCATAAAAGGTAATTTTCATTATAGTCGCATTCATCTTCGTAAAACACTCTAAACATGTATTTGTCTAGACATGTGTCTGAGTACAATGCAACCTATTATGATAATGGTTAGCTACTCAGACAATCAGACAACACAGTACATACGTGTTGTTTGCAAAACGTAATTGATGTAAATGTAATGACATAGTTTGTAATAACTGAGACAGAATAAATTGACATTTACATAATGTAGATGAAAACACCCACATTGACCTCCTTTTGTTAAAATATTACATTCCTCCAAGGGCACTTAAATTTGATCACTCTACCATCATATTCCTCATTGTATACTTTGTTGTTTTTATATTGTTGTCATACGATTTTCCGTGTTCAACAGTAAATTGCTAATTAATTATACTAATCACAATAATTCTCACCTGTAATTTAATTCATTGTATTTACTAATTAACTACAGTAATTAACATCAATTCTTCATGTTACTTATTAATTATTAATTAGGGAAACAGTAAAAAATTTAAGAAGTATTAATTTGTGCATTTCCTACTAATTAATAAAATAATACATTACTATTCTAACAAAGTATCCTTGTTTTACTTAACTATGCAAAAGGTTTCGTATCGTTTACCCTTTTGCATCGTATCGTTTACCATTTTGTTAAATTGCGTAATTTAATAAAATTTCTAACCTTTCGTCAATATATACCAAAATTAAATAAAATTAAAACCTAAGAAATCAAGTAAATGATGTGTAAATTAACATATTAAGTTAATAAGTTAGCCAGGCTTGTATAGATGGTTGATAATGTTACAAGAGATTCCCACTTGCTTTTTAAGGGGGGTACTTTTTTAGCTTTCAAGAAAATAACCATTTTATAAAAAAAAAAATCATTTTATATTTTCTACAATCACGGTTGTTTTTAATATAAATTATTGTGGTTATATAATGGTGTATCTTATAATTTGAATGTTAAATAATTAAATAATTAGTTATTAAGCCTTAAAACGAAAATAAATGTATATATGTATAAATTAAAAAACAAAATAAAGTTACGTAAAATGATTTATTTGACACTAATTATTTACGTTTTGTGGTGACAAATATAATAGTTATATCGTAAAAGTATATTTAATTTTAAATTATATTTCAGGATCACAGGTCAATGACCTGGTATGATAGTATTCCAGTCTCTTATTGTTGATGTAATATACTACAATGCCTCTTTTATCCCAGCAATTACCCTATGGTAAACTACAAACATATCATTGTTCCTAAAACTTCACTAATAGAAACAAAACATTTCATTCCAACCTCGATTATATTTTAATGAATTGAGGTGGATTAAAATCAAACAGTACATAACAGAGAAAGGCAGTAAATCCGACATCTAAAATGCAATATTCAGCAATAATGAATAATAAAATGTAACAATAATGTTGCTATTTGATATATTGTTATATCGCTATATTAAACTGTACTCGTATATTGGTTTTTGTACCGATAACATTTCACAAATGCAATATTAGTTGATTCTGTTTAACGATTTTGTGCTTTGTATAGGTTTAAACACGCAATATACGTTCTACACGATCAGTTAAACAAACTATAAAACGTTAAAATTGTAAAATATTTAGAATTAATTCAACTTTTAGTATAACTGGTTACGTTAAGATAGGCTATGATTTATTTAAGGTTAAGTTAATTTAAGGACTCATTATTTTACTCATTATTGTCTCTTGGAGAAAACGCAGTATCGAGTTTTTATAGTGAGTAGAACGTAGAATAGAGTGCGCAGATCACGGCATGAACACAAACGTTAATTAAATGTTACACTGTGGATTTGATGATCCAAAATGAGGTTTTCAGAGGTTTGTTTTGTTTGCAGATTACAAATTAACTTTTCAAAGCCATTAAAATCAGTTCTTCATATTAAAATGTTCATGGTTTGTTTCATAGTAAAGCACTAAAATGGCAAGTGGCCTTGACCGGAGTTTCCAACGTTATCGCAAGATAACGGCGTTTAGCAACACTGAGCGTGGCTGTTCCGTTGGTTTGATAAAACCTAATACTTTTGTGTGAACAGTTTTATAGTTTACTACAGTGTTAAAATTATAACACAAATGTCACACACCTAACTACAAATTTCTTTTTTATAAGTACAAAATTAGATATGTTGCTAAAAGTCAATGATATATAATTAAGCCATTCATTAATTTGAACAATAATGAATTTCTACCACAGACTGTTTGGTTAAGTGTGAAAAAAAATATATGTAGTGTATGTATATACTTCACTTGAAATGTGTGCTTTAAAGTACAATCTTTTTTGGAAAGAGAATACAGAAAAGAGATATGTGATTTCTTCGTTACTAAATCATCTAAAAATATTTAATTCAAATTTAACTGTGATATATTTCGTTGATTAAAAATAAATCTTGCATATATTAGAGTACCTGAAAGGAATGTCTAAAATCAACTTGTGGTCTATGACATTATATATGAGCTAACCTCCTAAACACACAGTTTAGTTCTCCTAAACACACAGTTTCCTTCATTGGCTAGGTAATTATTTATCTCAGCCATCTTTAATTTTTAGAGAACCTATTTCAGTTGTTAAACTATTTATATTTGAAATCTATTCGGTTTATTTGCTAAACTAGTGGTTAACAGTTTTGCCTTCAATTCAAAACGTCCATCTTGTAGGTGCAACAATAATTTTGAAAATCAGTGTTAGGACGATTGTGCATTAAAAACGTTAAATAATAAAGTTGAAATGATAATAGTTACAGAAATATGTCAACAAAAAAAGAAGATCGTATGAATTTTATGGATGGTTAAAAGTACAACAGTCTTACTTTTTTATAAAGCGAGTTCCATAACATGTTATTTGTAAACCTGCCTATATATTACAATTCTATGAGTGGTAGTCAGGATCCGAATGTTGTGTAGGGAAGAAAACTGAAAATCAGGCTTGTAATTATTTCAAAATCAGACCATTACTACGTGGTTCGTAAAGCTGTAGACCGCTTTTAAATACTGTTATTTCTAAAGAACAATCTACTTTAGTTAGTAACAATCATTTCACTCGTTCATCTACACTCATAACACTCATTTGCACCTCACATACACACAAATCTCTATGGTCGGCGTACTAATGATGAATAAGAAACAATATAATGATCCAATAGTGCGCTTAATATGTGTCGAGTGGTTATTTCTCCAGTTTTCCATGTGATGGCAAGGCCAGCACATTGCCAGTTCCTCTCTTTATCACGCCCCCCCCCTCAAGGATAAACGTGATAATTATTGCTACAGATGTATGATGGTTAGTTTTAACCTATATATGATTGGGCCAAAGGCGTTCGCTGTCTCTTTTTTTTCTATGTAGTTACAATGGCAAAATTACGTATAACTACGTTAGCTCATATATAATGTCATAGACCACAAGTAGATTTTAGACATTCCTTTCAGGTACTCTAATAGATGCGAGATTTATTTTTAATCAACGAAATATATCACAGTTAAATTTGAATTAAATATTTTTAGATGATTTAGTAACGAAGAAATCACATATCCCTTTTCTGTGTTCTTTTTTCAAAAAAAAATGTACTTTAAAACACACATTTCAAGTGAAATATTTATACATACACTACATATATTTTTTTCAAACTTAAATGAAACGAGGGTTTAGGATGTATTACTCTTTTATCTATGTCGTTTATATATTATATAACTGAACATAAATAGTAATTTTTAAAAAGTAATAAAAAATAGGATTCGTCAGAGAAAATGTAACTGAAAAACTAACTATTTAATCAGCTACAATCAGGATATATCCAATGAAGTGGGTGGTAGTTTGACTAACAATATCGTATATAAATACATAATTATTAAAAATACATTCTGATAAAACCATGATATTCTAAGAAATATAATGTTGATAAAAAATTAATTGTCGCTAAACGGAATTTAATTTTTTTAATTTTATTGTTGTGAACTTGTTGTTTTATGCTTTTCACCTTCATATTTTATTCCTAATTACTGGTTAAATAAAAATTATTACAGTACTTTTTTTGTTCATAATGTGTGGTCATTGAAATTAATTGTTATGTTTTTTTTTTTTTTTATCAACAGTAAATTATTTGTTTTTTGACAATAGTTAGACTAAGGATATAAAAACTACTAAAGTTACTACCAAGAAGACTTAATCATAAGAAAAGGGTAGCCTTACATAACCTCTAAGTACGTATCAGAATTTCTGTATACAATAAGCATAAATTTGAAACAGCTAGTTAATTGCAAGCAGCAAGCACTATTACACGATTTACCTATGTAAACATAAGCATTACATTTGTGAACTATATTCAATAGTACGTTAAATTCTCGCTGGTTATTTCCCTTTGAGCTCTTCCTGGGCCGTCTTCTCCGCAGATCTGGTGACTGGAGTACCGTGCCTTCTGGTGCTGAAGTTCGTGATCCATCCACTTCTCGCTGGTGAACCACGTCACTGGTTATTTCCCTTTGAGCTCTGCCTGGGCCGTCTTCTCCGCAGATCTGGTGACTGGAGTATCATGCCTTCTGGTGCTGAAGTTCGTGATCCATCCACTTCTCGCTGGTAAACTACGTCACTGGTTATTTCCCTTTGAGCTCTGCCTGGGCCGTCTTCTCCGCAGATCTGGTGACTGGAGTATCATGCCTTCTGGTGCTGAAGGTCGTGATCCATCCACTTCTCGCTGGTGAACTACGTCACTGGTTATTTCCCTTTGAGCTCTGCCTGGGCCGTCTTCTCCGCAGATCTGGTGACTGGAGTATCATGCTTTCTGGTGCTGAAGGTCGTGATCCATCCACTTCTCGCTGGTGAACTACGTCACTGGTTATTTCCCTTTGAGCTCTGCCTGGGCCGTCTTCTCCGCAGATCTGGTGACTGGAGTATCATGCCTTCTGGTGCTGAAGTTCGTGATCCATCCACTTCTTGCTGTCGAATCAATAAGTATATATACTTGAGTTTTAACATCAACTGTGTGAAAAATATAACGCGGAGGAAACCCGAATTGCCGTAAACATTTTTCTCATCTATTACTGCGATTATGAGGGGTAATCGTATAATGTTACCTTTTCACAATTGTTTTAAATAGTAGTTATAGTGGGAAAATACACTACTTTTTACAATTTCAGATTACCTATGATGTTTGAAAATTTATTATAGTAAAAATAATGATCAGATCATTTCGGGCGCAATTTTAGTAGCATGTAAGTACTTAACTGAAACCCATTTAAAAACGAAGTTTCAGAATTGTTCAGTTGCATGAAAAAATGCTGTTATCAATTTTGTAAAGTAACTTTTTTTCGAAACTGAAAAGGGTTTCGAACTTGAGACAAACGGTGTTTTCAGGTGTCTGATGTCAATAAGTCGAATATATATATTTATTTTTATCATACGAATAATGATTAATTGTATATAGCTTTATTAATATTTGAGGTGTCATATGCCTTCCCTGGCTGCCTCGCGGGGGAAACTGAATCATTTCACTTGGTTGATACGTACCTTAGTAATACAATTTATAAAATTTAACAAACTGTAAATGGTTTGAAACTTTCTAAAGATCGAAAATGAATGTCTAGCCCGATTATAAATTTATACAAAAAATTTGATTGTTATTTAATTTTGGTAGATCCTACAGTATAAAATTATTTAATGAAAAATATTTAAAATTCAATTTTTAAATAATTTATTAATTAGAGTATTACGTGTTTGTACAACCTAAGAATTCGCCACACAGTACAATTGTATTATAGTAGATGTAAAAAATTATAGTAATCGATATCGGTGATTTACTCGTTTCAAGGAAGAGGAGTGAATTCTTTTTTAATCTGCCTGGTCTGAGAAAGTAAACTTGGTTTACCGAAATCAATCACCATAATATTTCGATAATTTTGTATTTATATTAAAGCTATGCTATGTGACGTACCCTTGTTTTGTTTTAATGTACGAATGTTAAAGTTTTATTTCAAATGTAACTTACCTTTTTGGGAAGGAATGTGTAATATTGGCCTGGATAATGTACACTACACCATTACACAGCCCACCCAAACCATTCACTGAAAGTTACGACAGAGTGACAAAGTTTACAACACCACATCTGATTAAATTCCAACTGCCGTTTCATCAGTGTTTACTTCCTGCTTGTAATAGCTGTAGTGTTAACACGGTTTGTTCTAGTAGATTGTTTACAAGATGGATTTAACAACGTATTAATTAATATATTGAATTTAAACTGACTTGAGTGTTATTTTTGTCTAATTCAATATATTATATTCTCCAATAAATTATAATATCCTTTCTACAATAATACATATACAGGGTGTCCAGCTTCGACCGTCGCATATTTTAGATGACTGTTTTTCCTGTCAATACAAGCAAATAATGCCGTATAACACTTGTCCTATCTCGATTCGTTTTCTGTCTGTATGTGTTTTTTACAATAATTTGAGTATCTCAAAAACCGTTTGACATAAAATACTGAATTTTCGTATGAAAGTTGATCTTAAAAATGTATACATGTTTAAGATCAATGGACATCCTGTATAGTTCATTCTTTACGGAGGTATGGTTGATATAAAAACCTTGTTTTAAAGAACCCTTTTCTTCAAAAGACATTCATAATAGCTTTAAATTTCATTTTAATAATTTATTATTTGATTCGACTTATATTTAAATTCCAAAATTAGACGCTATGTTTATATTATGATATGTAGTATTTTTACTGTCCCGTCAATTGTATTATTAAAAGTATCAATCAAATTTTGACTTTGCTAGATAATGGTTAAAGGGTGAAGCTAGCATGTTTAACTCAAACGAGTTTTTTCCAAGTATTTTATTCTCTTGATTTTTTATTCTGTTTACCTCTTAATAAAGAAATGTTTAGCTTCTTTGCAATACAGTTTTACTTTTTTTAATCGTATTACATTACAGTGACCTGCATTAAATTCCTTTCTATTCCAGTAGTTTATAGGTATTTAGTTTAAATTTTAAATTTAAAAAATCAATAGTTTTATATAAAAATGTTATTATATAATCTATTTTTGTAATAAAATATCACAACATCGGTTTTGCTGTTTAATTGAAATAATTTTATGACATTGGGCTAATATGGCTGAAAATTGGTATTACATTTAACGCTAAAAATTACGATTGGATGAAAACACGGCACATTTTAATTAAAATATTCATAGAATAGACTCTCGTTTGTTCGAAAAAAACATTTATTAATATACAATTAAGATAATTTATGTAGCAGATAACAAATATGTTAAATAGGTTAAATTTCATTTACTACATTTATGAAGTTTCATTACTACTTAGCTTAAAATTTTAAGGAACGAGGGTAGTTAAAAAAGTAATAATTATTAGACTATTAATTTAATGAATAAGGTTTTAATTATTTATAAAGCCACAGAGCTCAATGATGATTGAACAATTAAAGGATGTCATATTGTTACTTTATTTTAATTACTACTCTTTGTAACGGTGCTCAAAAGGCTAAATTCTCGATTATTGTCAGTGCCTATACGAGAAGGTGTCATTATTCTCTTATAGCCCATCAACAAGATACTTGCAGGTATCTCTGTGCGTTTACGGTGTATATGGGGGAGTTGATGGAATTGCCATAAACATTTTAAAAGCTCTGTTATCGGCTGAGTTAGGCCATGAAACGTTACTTTATTACCGCAAGCAATTTCCACGCTACGACATAGTTAAATTTCCTCTAGGAGTAATCACTATTTCCCGATAGATCTGTGTTTTTTAATTTCAAAATCAACGCCCCTAAGCTGCATCGACAACATAATAGTATTAAATTAGAATAACAGTTTTACTAACTTAATTTATACATAACAAATGTTATAAATGTTCTCTTTTAGATTATAAATATTAAATGTAATTTAAATTTAATAATTTAAATAAATTACAATAATATTTAGGCAGTTGTTATCATAGTTATCCATACTCTAATTTATAAATATTTTATTTTGAAATAAACAGATTCCTTTGAAATTTTGTTCTTTTGGTAATATAAAAATCCAAAAAATATTTTCTATATATTTTAATTTTACATATTAAACATAATGAACAAAAATTACAGTCATCTTAAGACACTATTCGTTCAACTTCTTTAAAAAAGTACGGTATATAAAGACAATCATTCCGGTTACCTTCTCAATTACAACCATTTTGTGCGTGCACGTATGTTTTCCGGCGTTTGTAATTTCCAAATTCTTAACATTTTCTATTATAAGATTTTATATAATTTTTAATAAACAGCTTTCGTTTGTGTTTCTAAGGTGGATGTTGTTTACCAAATCGGTATGTTTTGTTTTTAACAAATATTAAACTGTTTAATATTTACTGTAAGAGACAATACCAATGTTAAAATGCATTGTATTATTTCGTTTGATCTATCAATCATCGTAAAATAAATACAATTACTTTATTGATTGATTAATTCTTAAGTTTTTCACCGATCATTAATGTTTAGGTGAATATGGATTTCGAATTTAGTTTAGATGAGCGAATATAGTCATTGCTACAAACCAAGGCCGACTATTTCTTATAAATTGTCATTAATTACTACATAGTTCAGTGACAAATTAACAGCCAGCTAGCTATAAGCTGATCCCTTTCAAAATACCTCTGGTTGGGATCGAAATGAGAAAATTTAGCTTTTAATCAACTACGCTACCGACCACAATTAATTAATGTAACAAACGTGCCACCTTTACATCTAAACAGCTGGTTGGTTTCATACATTGCAATTTTTATTTAATTTTATTAATTAACGTAATTTTTTCAGCTACAGTAAGTTAAAGTTGTCAGTTTTTAAATTCCATTTCCAGAAAACGCAGAATAGATTGTTTAAAAATCCTCTTTGCTGTTCGGACCAAATATATATTTTTTGAAAGTTATATATGTATACAATAAACCCTGGAAAGTATGGAAATAGTTTAAAGTTTATCACTTTTACAAATAAAACAGTTATCACTATAAGTAATATTTCACTTAAAAAACAATAAGTTGATTTTACATATCATGTGTACAAATTAATAGATTTTAACCGATTATAAAATATTACGTTTAGTTTGATATCGTTTGTAGAATTAAGAGTATCTAGGAAAGTAGTCCACTAACACGAAAATTTCGAATAATACTTACATAAAATGGACTATGTACTTTACCAAATCTGTAGTACATTAAATGTATAATTATTAACAAATGTATAATTATTAAATTTAGTAAGAAAAATTTAGATAGCACATAAATAAAATTTTCGTTAAGTCCATTATAACCTAAAATATTCCTTAACAGATCTGTTTGCTCGATCTTTACGAAAAGAGGATAATTAACGATTAAAAACAGCTGATGCAACGTAAAAGTGCTCTAATTGAGGTTATTTTCTGTGCTTAATAAAACTGCAAAGGATGCCAAAGTGAAGCACTTTTTGTAAACGTGTACATCATTCTCATTAATTAGTCTTCTTGTTAACTTAATTATATTCTTATCAACTTTCAAAGAACTCTTTAATTTTCAACGCCAGAGATAAAATAACTTCATTATATACCTCCATAAGGACCTTATTTATGGCCCAATTAAAGTTTATTAGACTGCTAAAATTTCCTTGGAATCTCATATTATTATTATAAAAATGTTTTTAATTAAGTTTCAAAATAATATTTTTCGGAATATATCTCCGGGAAATACTAATGTTGCAAAATAATTACAAGACATGAAATACATTTTTAATTGAACTGTCTCAAAGTAATAAAAACACAAAAGGATAGCTTGTAGCCTATTTCTTGCACTGAATCTGGAAACAAATGTGCTAATTACGTTTTCAAGTTCTCCTGTATTTATTAAGCTTGTTTTATTGCTTAATCATTCTGATTTTACTATCCTAATTTCAAAGGTTTGTTGAATAACGAATTCCTTTATTGTTGACGAAATAAGTAGAGTAAATAATAAGATAAACACAAGCTTATATCTGGGGGAGAAGAAAACTACTACCACTATTAAAATAAATGTTCCTAGTTCTTGTTAAGTTTGCTTGATTTGTTATTGAATTAAGTTATATTTTTCATTTTAAAACATTGAGTTTTGAATGTTTGTTTTTTCTTTTTCTTTGATTATTTGCTTCTTAATATGAAACAATGTAAGTCTAAGTTTCGTGTCATAAAACACAAACGTTCCAATTTTTTCAAACTCTGTATAGTGATTTGTATTGATTTTGTTATAAATATATTATTCATAATAATAACATTTTATCAATGTCTGCAATGATAAGATAACCTTAGTTCATACCTAGTATTTTATGTAAAAATTAACATTATTTCCTATTCAACTGAATTCATATTTTTCCGTAGTAAACTGAAAATTTGATCAATAGTTTTTACTTTTTATTGTGATTTCATAAAACATTGTTATTCCTTTTGTGTTTTGTGAAGCCTGGATTAAACTTCATCTTTCTATATTACATGGCAAAGTTGTGGAGAATCTATATTCATTCACTATAATTCGATCTTGTTATAATGACATACAAGTTATGTCGACTGTGAAATTACAAAACAGTTTACCATAGGTGGCAAAGGAACAAGAGATTTATGTCAGAAAACTATGTCATACATACTCCGAGAACGACCATTAATTAAAAGTCCATTGTGTGGCTTATGGCTGAGGTTGTGTTGTGAGGAGAAACGATTAATCTTGAAAAGTTCATGTCATAACAGCTTAATTAATGACTCCGAAAAACACAAAAAAATTTGAAAAATATACATTCATTAGGCTTCGCCCAACTTTGGGTCTCCCAAAAAACTTCTAATCTTGACAATCGTACTGTAAAGGAAATGAGACAGCTATTTTCATTTTCAATCAGACGTGTATCTTTAGTTAAAACATAGTAATAAATTTGGTTTGCAAGTTCGAACATTATTTCATATAAATTTGCTCTAATTCTAGATCAAACATGTAGATAAACTGAACTAGTCATGCTTGCAAAATTATTTTTTAATCTGACCCTTATTGTTACACTCATATTTTAAAATTGTATGCACTGCTGATCATTTTTGTTATTTAAATGTCTACTTAACATCTATATAGTTAAAATCTAAGTCATAAATTGTGTTATATTTTTATTGCTGTCTAAATAACTAATCTAATTGAATGCTTACCAACAAATAGTGTCTTTTATATTGTAAGAAACCTATTTCTAGTCTCACCACAGCTGACTGTGACCCAGAATATGTAATGCAATCTCTTACACTATGGAGCTCAGCCAAATAGTGGTTGTTTTCATAATCATGAAGAATAAAATGACAATCTATAGGTTAGTGGCTTCTATTATACCAAACATTCAATCATTCTGAGCATGCAAAAAATTTATCGTTAAAATTTGTAACAACAACTGGTTAATTTCACAGCATAAAATGCATTTGTTTGTTTCAAACTTGACTTAATATATTTGAGCATAGAGAGTATGATCCAGAGATCTCTTTCTTACAGCCGCATTGAACACCTCAGAGGCAGTACAATAGAATACAACTAATGTACATCTTTATATATCTATATTAATAATTACTACGTCAATCCTAGAGAATTTTGGCGTTATAAATGAGGTAGTGACACGATGTTGGCCCTTTCATCAATTGGCAAAGTGGGTAAATAACTACTTGATACACATTTAGCGCACTATTGGACGAGGTCTCTGTTTCTACCGTTTTTTTGTTTAGGTTAGACGTAAAGATTCCGAAATTCTCTATTTCTAGACTGTAAGACCACTGTACATGTTGGGGGGGGGGGGTGAGTCAATAGCACTGTACATGTATGGGAGGGCGGGTGGGTCAGTACCACTGTACGTGTATGGGTGGGCGGGTTGGTCAATATCTCTGTACGTGGCTGGCGGGTGGGTTTATACCTCTGTAAAAGTTAAAAGTTTGTCTTATTTTACCAGGCGAAGTTAGGGCTAAGGAGCCCTCTCTAACACTTAACCTGGAGACCAACGGCTTTACGTGACTTCCGAACCACGGGAGCGGCAGGGCAAAATCTATTAGTGGTCACATCGGGAATCGAACCCGGACCGGCAGCGTGGCAAGCCAGCGCCTTAGCACCTTATCTACGGCCGCTCTGTACGTGTATGGGTGGTCGGGTGAGTCAATATCTGTATGTATATGGGGGTGGTCGGGTGGGTTTATACCTCTGTACGTTTATGGGCGGGCGGGTGTGTCAATAAGTATTGAAATATTTTATATTACTCTACGAAGTAAACGTTTGCAAAGTACGGTTAAATTACAAGTAAAATTGTATAAACATTACAAATAAAGTTGGTCATATTTTTATAATAATGTATTTATTTAAAATAAGATGTTTATCCAATATGTTATCATTGGTCTTACTTGCAAAAGAAAAATGAGGCGTAACTTCAAATCTTACTTCCTTTCTGTGGTGAAATGTATTTTTACTATTCTCTAATAAATATCATAATATCATGCGTGAGATATTATATTTTTGGTATATAACCTACAATTTTGGAAGCAGATAAATTTGTATATTTCCTCGTTGTAAACTAAAAATGTTAGATGGCGTGGCTTTTTAATACCATTAGCTTTGTGAAATATAATTAAATAACCATTTCTAAAGGGATGGTACAGCAAAAAATGTTTAAGTTGAAGTCAGTTTGGTACCCTTAATAAAACTGCAAAGGATGCTACTACCAAATGAAGCACCTTTTAGAAAAGGGGACAATGTTCCATTAATTAGCCTTCTTGTGAAATTAATTATGATACTATCAACTTGAAAGAGGTTCTTTAATTTCCAACATCGGATGTAAAAAACTTCATTACAATCTATGTAAAGAGAACTCTTCATTAACTTGATGTACCTAAGTAAAGGTAACTTCATTGGGGTAAAGGTACCTAAGTTGTACTACTTCTTTGTGTACTTCTCTGAAATCTCAAATCAATATTATAAGGGTTTTATAGGAGCTGCTTCAATAATAATAAAAGAATTGTGTTTTCTATACACATATATTAATTCAATCCTATAATAATTTATATATTAAATTATCATTTTTTAACTAATATTTTTCCATATTACACTCTCAGGTTTATTCTTGTAACAAATTTACTTGTCTTACATGTTTCAATTGTGCCGTATCAAATTTTGACACGTTTCTTGGATTGCCGCCTCTCTCCTCGTTCTATATTATACAGTATGTATGTTTCTTCTTTTCTTTGTTCTTCTTTAGCCAGCCACTTCCTTTTTTCCGTCATCTAAAGCCGGGCTTTCAGCTCCGACCTAACACTCTTGTTCTGCTTTTCGTCGATTTTACATGGCTAACTAGAGTTCAGCTTTCCAACTCCAGGGTCGATATGGAGAGGCGGATCATGTCACACCATCGATATATATACTATTGGATCGCGCGTTAGCCCCCGGGAAGGCTTTAAGAACTCCGAGCTCTACAATGATCAAACCTAAAATTGACTAAATTTCGGGCGATTAGGCTCAATTACTCTTATTTTCCCGAACAAAATTATTTGATTATATTTTAATAAATGTAAATTATTCTATTTATTCCAGCAATAGCTACATTTATACCTCAGTTTTCATTTCTAGGCTTATAAAATGCGTTTGACCTAATAAATTGTTATATTACTAAATAAAAATATATATATATATTTAAATAAAATCTTCATATACTTCAATTTTTGTCTCCATGTAAACTGGAGTTTCTGTATGCCTAAGTGGTGTAGCTTAGTTAGTTGTAGAAGAACTTGTGTTTTGTTTTAAATGTAAGAATATCCTTACAATAACTAAGGATGTATATGATACTAGGGGGCACCCCTGAACGCTTTGCGTGCCAACCCCGTCACTCGCTGCGCTCGTGACTCCTCGGCCTTCGGCCTCGGCATGTAATTGTTGACTTCAAATATTAGTAATTAAACTCTATTAAGTAAAATCATATTATTTACAGTAGCTCACTCACTGCAATTGATTTGTACTCTATTTTTATTGTATGATAATTAGAAACATACAATGTTATTCCTAAGCCTATTTCAAATGTTTTAGTGTTATTTAAAGGCTGATGATCGTTATTTAAAAGAACGATCTTTTATAATTAACTTGATATTCTGCTGTGCTGCTCTCTATGTTTAACCTAACAAATTATTTTAACCAATTAACATTTATTTATACCACCAGCTGGTCAATTAAAATTAATCTCCATAAGAATAACATTGCAACTTTGACACCGTGTAGAACAAAAACCAGTGGGAATTTCAAAAATATAGTCTCGGTACGACTTAGAAATCAGAATTATGTTTTGAATAAAAAAGATTTCATCAAAACCGGTCAAGTAATAAGTTCATAAAGTTGGTGAACTAAATGACCCCAGTGTTTTAATATATAGGATTTACGCTATTATACAGTTATTTGTTAACTTCTGTCAAAAATAAACCTGTTTTGATTTAATTCGCTTTGTAAATTCACTTACTCTGAAACATGTGTAAGAGATTTAGTGTAGTTAATTTTGATTTTAAGTAGTTATGTAGTTTTTTTATTAATTCTTTTAATACTCTGTGTTGTTATAACAATACCAATATTTAAAATAGTTAATTTTTTGTAACTAATCTAAATGGAATTAGATTCTAAGCTATTTGTGCGATAGAAATAGGTTACAATGCTTGGATTTATTTAATAAATTTCGTCTTACAACAAAGCTAAAAAATAAAAGAACACATAATAAATATAGTTCTTTACTTAAAGTTGATATATAAGTTGAAATCTTAACAAATAAATTACCGATAGTTTGTCTAAATTACGTTGATTATTGCTGAGCGCAAGACCAGCAACTGCCTTAATAGCTCCTTCAATTATTCTCAAAACGCAACCCCGAAAATCCTCTCAGGCTCCGCATCCCGGCCCGCGATCCAGTAGTATATACAGTACAGTACATCGATGTGCCACACCTGAATAAGGTGAAGAGTGGACTAAGAAGCAGCGTTGTTTCATCGAGTTGGCCCTCTAATTTTTTTGCCGCTCTAGTGGGCTGCCACTCTATTCCCCCTCGATGTGTCACCGGCTGAAATACCAGGTGACATATTACTGTTTGTTGGCCGCCTTCAAGCTCTGTCCCACTTCCTTATTTTAATCAGAAGAGCCTTTAGAGTGAGTGAAGTTACCCATAAGGTTTCTGGGGGACATTAAATTGTAGAAGCTCCCTAGTGGGGGGACAATTACAGTGATACTTTTCCTGGACTTAATTTTATTTTTACTATTATTATATTTTTTTTTTATTTACTCAACCTTATTTCCTTCCCCCTAACATTTTTAGATTTTTAAATAACGGAGTTCTCGTGTGTTTTTTCAACGATGTTAAATTTCTAATTTGGAGCCCACTCGGTCTGCCTGCAGGATTCCCTGTTTCTGTAATTTTTTTAATTGTCTGTTTTTATTCAGTACAAGTAAACGTCACACAACACAAATTGATTACAATATAAGCATAAAATGCACAAATATTATGGTTATCGATTTCGGTGAACCACGCTCACCTTCCTCAGACCAGTGGGATTCACAGAAAAATGATTTTATTAGTGTATATTGTTATTGTTTATATAGACTTATGTTTTATGTTTATTATTTATATTCTCTTGCTTGTTATTTAATAATTTCTATTTGTTATTGTTATTTATTACTATATAATGTGTTCGTTTGTTGTAAATGATTAGTATACCACCATTCTAGTGGGATTCATGGTTAGGACAAGTTACGTTTTCTTTTTGTTGTGTTTACTAATTTTTTTTTTATGACTCGAAGCAAATCTTAGATATTTATGTCACTTTTAATTAGCCATTACGAGCTGTAGTTTTTGTGTTTACGTTTTTGTTTCGTTTAGTAAATTTGTAAGTTAAATATTTCATTTTTTCCTTGTGGATTCCTTTAATTTTTTTAAATTCAATATTTTATTTTCTACAATAAACAATATTTTTCGATGTAGTTCATCTATTCTTCCTCTCTGAGTACTGTCTCCCACCTTTGGTTTATGTGAGGGTAAGTTGCACTATACATTCGGTATCAGATGGAAGCACATCTAACGTAAATGAATTTCTACCTCTCACTTTCCCACACTAAATTCTCCATGGTAAAGATGGAAAATAGTTATTATTTGTCAGTTGTATTTATGTTTATAATACCAACTCGTGTATTTTCTGTTGTTAGGAGCCGATCTTAACTAAGAATGACCCAGAATATGTAATGCAATCTCTTACTCCAGTGGAAGAGAGCCAAGTCATAGTGATTTTCGTAATATTATGGCATAACTTAAATAGATTGTAGGCCTCCTCCTTAATGTATTACAGTATTTTTTATGCATTAAATCCGACTATTATTACCACATTTATTATTAATATCTTCTAAAAAGACTGGCTCACAAAATACTGTATAACAAATTTCAATAGTAGTAAATACTTTTCTGTTTGAACTACAAAATGTGCATCATATTTGCATTACAGCATGTAACCTAATATTTTACGTACTAAATATAACAGATGTTGAGTGAGGGGTTGATCAATAAGTTTTCGTTCGTTTTTCATTATTAATTAATATTCTAATAAATAAGTTATAGTAGATATGAATAATTTTACTTGATATTATGGGTATGTGCTGAAACAAAAAGGTGTCATGGTACAATTTTCTATAAAAATAATTTCAACGTATTTTGAATACAACAGTTTGAGGCTGGCAGAGGACGCTGCCTCTCACCAGACTATTAATAGTTCACCAGACTTTTGATGTTGGTGTTAAATTTAATTATTGTGTCAAAAACTCCCAAAACATCCCTTGAATTTGACACAGCAATTCAACAAACATTAGCTACTCAACAAAAATTTCAAACTAAATAACGCAAAAAATGTGATTATAACAAATAATAAAAGAACAGTATACATAGTAAGAAACTAGATAAAATAAAGCACTGTGTCATAGATCAATAATTATAAAATAATGTACGATTTTCACATATTAACTACAGAGGGATTCGGTTTGTCATCCGCTCGATACCGTTAACAGTTTATGGCTTCAGTCACCAACTCCAACCTCATGTAGTCGTAGCCCTGTCTCATTTATACACTCCAAATTGCATTCGTTTTGCATTGGAACCGCCACATAGTTGTAACTCGTGTGAGAAAGTCTAAGTAACCCATCTACCAGTTGTAAAACCTGCATCAATAAATTCTGTTCCACTATGGTATGCCTTGGTGGGGAGATGACGTTTAGTACTTGTTTACATTTTTAAATCATGCTCTACCTTCAAGAATCTATTAAGTTCAATTTATTTCGGAGTAAAAAGATGGGTTTTGATAGAGATTTTGTGTCTTAGATATATATGTCTTATTGTTGTCTTTATATCTTCTACCTTTATATCTTCTATATCTTGTTAGGTTAGGTTAGTTAGGTTAGGTATCTTTATAAGTGTTTGTATTTTTAAGGTATTCAATAGTATTATTAACAGTATTATAATTAAGAAGCAAGTCCATAACAAGATATATCCCGCTACATTTATTTTCTTTGAAAAACGTCAAGGAAAGCTCTGCACCAGCTGGTAAAGAGAATGTTTGTTTACATTTAATAGTATATTTCATAACAAGAGTGGAAAGTGGGGTTTTGCATGTTCGAGACCGTATGTTTGAAGTGCGAGACTTGTCGAGCACTTCGAATGGTCGAGAACATACAAAACACTTTCACTCGAGTTTTGAACGATACTTTTCACTACACTACGGAATAAAAACTGGTGTTGTTAACTGTGGAAAATTTTCGGTTGTAAACAATGTTACTTTCGGTAGTAAACAATAGACAGCTGTTGAAAATATGATGTTTCGCAGGTTGTAAACACATAACAAAAACAGCTAAACTCATAGTAGTGTAGTGAAAATTTACTATGCTCTCTACTTTTTAATGTTTATTTTATTTGCTTACATTTACGTTGTTAAATTTAGAATACTTGCTTCTGGAATTTTCAATTTCAATAATTTACTTTTAATTATTTTTATGGAAGTATTTCCATAGTTAATATTGATATTTGATATACTTCTATAGTAATATAAATAAAATACAATCTAAAATTCAAGTAGAACAAGTATATTTTATTCAATAATTTTTAATATCTAATTATTTAAAACTTTGAAACAATAAATATTAATTTAACTTAATGTAATCGTCAATTTTAATTAGGTAACAATCTGAATCGATCGATTATTTTGTGTAAAATCAATATTATAACGTTTTACGTAGAATGAATAAATTTTATAATATCATACGAGAAAAAAAAATCATATTGAAGATGCACAATTTTAAGGGATGATATTATTACTCTCTTATATAATGTCAAATAAATAATACAGACCTAATAATCTATTGTTTATTGGAAACCTACATTATACGGGCTCCACTAAATGTAGAAATGCTTATCAGAGGGGGCTACAATTAATTTTAACACTTATATATATATATACATCAAAATGGAAGTAATGTTTAGTTGTAATTATTAGAACAAAACTAAACAAACTATCTGCACGTTTGGATTGGCTAGTGGTGGGCAATAAATAACAATAATGCTATAAACTTCATATACAACTACTTACATGTCATTTAGATCCGATTCGTCCTCCCAGAATGGGGTTTTCTGGAAAACCCCCTACTTTCAACAAATCTCCCTACATTCAGTCCTTTCCTCTCAAGTCTAAATGTTGTAATTCACATTCAAGTTGACTATTTATCAGTGTTATAATACGCATGTGAAACATTGACCCATCGAATCAATACCCGCCCTAAAATACGCACTATCTGTGTAGACTTCTCACAATCTGAATATGTTTCTCAGCATTCAGCAGAGTACGGTAGAGAAGTGTCAATGCTAAATACTGTCATATTTAAAAGAATTCCAAACCTCTAGTACAATACATGCACATTGGTGTGGACCCATTCCTACACATTCACTTAGTCCCAGACACACCCATACATGTACTATGGTTTTAACCCACCTATACACATACTGTTCTGTTGAATGTTTTTATTTCAAACTAACTAAAACAGTTATGTGTTTTTATGCCCAGTGTGGATCTTTTTCGTTAATTAACTACCACTACTTTTATTGTTTCCGTTAATTCACTACCGCTTAATAAATATTCTATTGCTCAAACAACTGTTCCCTAATCATTTTTACGTCCACTGTAATATTCCTTATCCGCTAGAAATCCAATATCGCTGGCCTTATCTTATCGCTTTACAAGAACTTACACATGGAGAGTGCATTCGGTGGTAAGTCAATCAATGGATTTAGCAGTTTGTGATCACCTTTAGTAGTAACCTTACCTAACCGTAATTACGATAAAAAAATGTAGTGGTAGTGAAGTAACGGAAAAAGTGTTTATGCTCTGTGTTTTGATATGAGAGTGTTGTGTTATTGTGTTATATTGAGCCCTTTTGTGTTATCATCGTAACCTGTAATTACATACATCTATGGCAACCACCAAAATATGAAACCCAATAAAGTATCTGTAATTAAATCAAAACCCTACTAACATATTAATTAACAATAATTGTTACAGAAAAATTAAGGTGGTTTGGTTATTTAACGTTAATGATGATAATTAAATTATCTGGGAGAGTATTTGATTTTTTGAATAATTCAAAACATTATTATTCTTTATTACTGTTTCAATTTGTTGTTGTTATTTTATACATTTGTATCATTTAATTTAGATGATCTCTTAAATAGCAAACAGTTCTGCTAAAGAGATTAATTTATAGCTACAATGTAAATGTACGTAACTATCAAGAAAATAGTAAACGATTTTTTAATCTGAATTTCCCTGTCCCCATAACTGTTTAAATTACAGATTAAATATAAAATTACACAGATATATATTATTATTATCCCTCCTTCCTTACATATGATATAGCATTATATTATAGTGCTCAATCATTGTATAGTCATGATTAAGCTAATTCATTCAGAAATTTGGAAAAGATTGTCGTATTTATAAAAAATCAGACTTATTTGCAATTCAGGACCAGTAATGTCGTATATTTTTTCATGTCATATTAATATCGTAGATGCAGATCTACCCAACAATATAGTGACAATTCTACTACCTTGTTTGTCATTATTGTCAAAAGTCTGTTGTTATATTTCATTTATATATATTGTTGTCATACTACTTGCATATGTTTTGGTTATTTGATATTTTTAATTGAACCCAAAATTAAAAAGTAAAATTATCACAATTTCACAAAATTACCACAAAAGTTAGCTGAGTATTTCATTACACTCGGTAATAAATTTATGGCCGTCTTTTTGAAGTTTTAGATTGATAATTAAATTTAATTGCGTATTTCTCCATTATTACTTGTCATCAAAACCTTGTTATTATGTAACTTAGCTATATGGCTGGGAAACAGTTCCTAAGTGGAGCAGTTATTTTAAATAGGATCAAGTTGTGCGCATTATGTTTGAAAGTATCTATCGAAATACAAACATTTTACATATTATACAAACCTGCTTTCTTTTATTAATAAAAACATTATTAATAAAAACTTAATAACCACCAACCTTCCCGAACCCTAAAATGTACATAAAAATTTAAAATATCCTTTTTATAAGGGGGTGGATAAAATTTCATCAGTCCGTTGGTAATCGATCAATAGTTCTTTGTGTTTATGAGCTCATTCTGAACTTAATATCGTTTTTTTTATTACTTTTCCTGAAACTCACAACCATAATTATTATTTTATTGTTTTTATTTTTATTATATAAAAACTAGGCAATTTAGTTGGAAGAGAAAATTCTACAAGATACATAAAGACCTCCTTTTTATCAATTTTTTTTAAACACACTAAATATTGGAGGAAAATTAACTGAAGAGAGTTCACAACTATAAAACAATTCTGTTATTGTTTCATTTGTGAATAGTTTATAATTTAAGATTGGCTGCACATTTTACTTAAACACAATTTATTAAAGTTATTACGTAAACTTTGTACAACAGGAGCCAAAAACAACAGAATTGTGGTCTCATTGGCTAGCAACAACTAAAAACTATCCTCACTTTGTAATTGAAACAAGATAATTTTTCTTTCACTTCCAGAATTTGTAATTTATAAATTTAACTTTTTATCTTTTACTTGATGTTATTAGGAATAATGGATCAAAAGGCTACTCAGAAAAATGTTTGACTTTCATTCAAATATAAAATTGTCAATGCTCTCTTAATAATACATATAAATAATAGCTATTAATGAAATATTCCATTATATTCTGTTTTGAAAGACAAAAATTAAAAAAATATATATTCCTATTACGTTCTAATTTGATACAAACTTGACAACTTATTTTGTCATACATTTGTAGCTTCAGACAACATTCTTACTCTACATACAGATGTATGAGATACACATATACAAGCCTGTGTATGTATGCATCTTTAAGTAACTTAACTACGATAGCTACGTTCAACTGTTCGTAACTCAACCTCACTGGCAATGCACGCAAACTGTTAGTAATTATTCAACATCCAACTTACATATAAGGCTCGTCAATTGTTTTAACTATTTCTACTTAGTTAAATATTTAAATATAGTCCTAAATATAACTCTTCAAATACTATATTTTTTTTTGTTTTACAATCAATTTTTTTAGTTTATTTACCAAAGTAACCAGATAACTTTTTTATTTGAAATATTTACAAAAGGGCGATTTTATGACCAAGGTGGTCTCTTAAAAATAACCCTAACATAACTGGATGTTACCTTGGTTATTTAACTCAGGCACATTTGTTAAATTGTTACTCTATCCAAAGTAAAACAAACCCGTATCAAAATTGTTAGGAATAGTGCAAAAATTAAATATTTGATAGCAATGAATCTAGTAGTAATATAAGAAATCACGTAAAACTACTCTAACTTTGGCATGCGGTAGTTTTGTCGAAATGTGTGATGTAAAGCAATGTTTGAAACAGGAACTTACTATAACTGTATTATTAGTCTCATATACCGTTATTTTGATAGTTCCTCAGCTGTTGCAAGAGCTCTCAACACATGTACGCTGTTTGTGAAGTTTGTATAACAACAATTCCAAGAACTAGGGCATAATCAGATTTACTTGAGCTCTCATTACCTTTAACAAGTTGACAGAAAGGTAGCTTGTCCCCTTTTTACTGATGCTTTAGTGCATTAGTTTAACTTAATTTAACTATAATGTATATTTTAAATGTAAAATTGATACATTTTAAGGAATTACTCACTTATTACAACATTGAAAAGTGTTCAGTAAGAATAGTAATATTATTATTATTTTATGATATTAATATTTATATAACAACCCTTTCAGTTTACAATGGGATCGGTATTATTTTGTCCAGTCCTCTCACTTTTTGTACTCATTTAAGGAAAAAAATGGTACACATAGCTGATTCTATAATATATTCTCATTTTATCAGTTACTAATTGAATAAAATATGTGTCTGTATATCCATTAGGTTACAATTGTAGGGTTATTTAATAAGAAGGGTACACATTTAAGCAAAAATTGTAAAACGCGTTCAATCACAACGATTACAGTAATAGTATGATGAAAATGATGGAATTATTTTAAAGTTTTTTTACGATGATTTGTATATTTTGTGAATACGCCCACTCTAAATACGGCAGATGAGACTTTGATAGTTAAGTTCTCACCAGAGTCTGTTGATAGTATCAACGTCAAGACAATCCACAGCTCTTTTTGTGCGTTTCCTTAATGCCAAAGACTTTATGGTAGCATAACTCCACGAACATTATTTGCAAGGGGTCGACTACGAAATGGCCAGTGCACGATTGACACATTGTTGTCGGTTGAACGACCAATCCAGCGGTGTTGCGATTGCTCATCGAGGTCTCTCTGATATAATGGAGCGAATGTGGGAGAGCTCCAACTTAAACTAAAACATAGACATTACTGACTTCCTCTAGTTGAAGTTTAAACCTATCGCTCACCAAACCTAAGTAGGGTGTGTATCTGACTGTAATTGTTTGCTATTTCAGAAACTACCTTATTAGAAAGGTTTTTCGTGACTATTACTGGTAATTTTTATTACAACAAAAATAAATGTTATACATTAACAATTTTCAAATTGTCTTATTGCTGTTAAAATAAAACTACATATGAATGAATCTATTTATGTTATAGTAAAATTATACAAGTTTAATTTATTTTATATAAATATAATTTGTATTTAATATTATAACACTATAAAGGCTATCGTCAAACGTTCTAATATTTAGTAGTAAATATTTTACCATTTCTCGATACAAAAATGTTAATATGTCATTATATCCACAAATCTTCAGATTTATTACCACTGTACGTAGAATTAAATAACACTGTAATGCATTTTTTTCTGTGTATACTCAATCAGAGTGAGGACTGTTATTTTATTTTATAAACACTCACTTAATAAACACTTATTTTATTATCATGCTTTTCTTCGTATTTATAAGTTCAGCATGAACGAAAATTGCTAAAACTTGTTTTAGGATCAGCTTAATTAAATAAACACAATGACTAATAAAAATGCTCTAAAAAACAATGTAATGTCAATAACTGTTACAGTGGCACATGTTAGTCCATAACTCTGTGTCCGTTTTCCGGCTGTAAAAAGAACCCCAATAAAGTGTTTTGACATTTTACAACTCCGTAAATCCCGTATTAACTTTGTTGTTACACTTTTCATGTTTTCTGAATGTCGTATTTACTGTTACAAATGTTATGTCCAATCATTGTGTTATTACCAATAACTGATTTAATGTATTGTCATTGAAATAGCAAATCTTTTAGTCAAGTATATTAATGTTAAAACGGGAATCTTGGACACGTGTTGTTTCAAAGTGTTTTGTTGACATTGGACTGTTCATAATTTATAATTTGCGACAAGTTCAAACAAATCTAGTTTTAATTTAAATGTGAGATAAGGTTGTTTACATCTGAGTACAAAAGGATTTTTTTTATCCCTGTCGAAACTTTGCGGTTTTTTTAGCGCTTGAAGCGTTGAAAATCTCCAAAAGATTAGTCACGTGCTTTTAAGAACTAAATTTGTGTGTGCATGTGTAACCATAAGAAATATAAAATCAATTAATTGGGTTAAATAATAAATCTTTAGGCAAGTGTTTATTGTTTACGTGTTGTGTCCTATAACATCTCTAACAAAATTATGTAGTTGTAAAGTTAGCTATATTTCTTATATATTTTGGTGATTATAAAAATTATTTTAAAAATTATCCTAAATACATATATTAAAATTACATACAATTACTATGTGTCAAAAGTATTCTTTAATTGATTAAACTGTATATATAATGTGGAAAATTGTAATTGTTACTTTAGACTTTTTCAATTTCACTCACCAGTCATAGGGGGGAACTTTAACGGGGGGAGTGAAGTACTTAACGTTAGCTGAGTTCGGGACTCGAACATTAGGCATGAGCTCCTTGGTTTCAGTTGCCGGTAAAAACTTAACAAAACAATGTTATATTTGACTGTTCTGGTTTTATTTGTTTGTTATTGTTTTGTTAATTTATTTACGATATTATTCTAATGTTTGTTTTGTTATTACTGATATAATTTTTTATTTAGATGAACACATAAAAAATATGTTATTTTGTATCAGAAGTCACATGATTGCTATCGTATATTTACCTATCAACTTGATTAAGCCTTAGTTTTGGTATTGGAGAAGTTGTGGGGCACGATCATTCATCAATGTCTAGTCAAGGAGTCTATCCATTATTCATAAAAACAAGTTGAACATAAACGGTGTTTACGCTGTTCTTTAATATATCGATAAAATTATTACATTTGCTAGATATAGTCAAGTGAACCTTGTATCATATATGTTGAACTATATATATTACATTATGAAATACAGTAACCTATAAAAGGTGAACATTTGAAATCAAAAATTTTTTCAATAAAGAGAGTAATACTTTATTAGTTTATTTAAATATTTTTCTATTATATTTTTCAAACCACCATGTAACTGGAAAATATTAAGTGCAATATTATTTATTTTATTGATACAAATATTTAATGTAACCACGTACTTTAGCTATTTGATAACATATGTTGCAAATAAAGATGTAATTCTTTGTCTATTAAAGAATAGACATTACATTATGTACATTATGTTACTAAAAGTAGTAACAGTGTATAATGTTGTTTATGTTGTTACAAACAAGTATATTTAATTATTTTATTTTATTAAATTATAATGTGACGAATATTTAAGAAAATGGTCATTTCAGTGGCCACGTGTATTGGGGGTGGGTAAAAACCTACCCATACCAAGGGCAGGTGGGTAAATACCAGTGTTCGTGTATGGGTGGGTAAATACCGGTGTTCGTGTATGTGTGGGTAAATACCGGTGTTCGTGTATGGGTGGGTAAATACCAGTGTTCGTGTATGGATGGGTAAATACCGGTGTTCGTGTATGGGTAGGCGGGTGGGTCAGTACCGGTATTCATGTATGGGTAGGCGGGTGGGTCAATATCACTGCAAGTGTATGATTGGGCGAGTGGATCAATACCACTCCACGTTTATGGGTAGGCGAGTGTGTCAATATCACTGCAAGTGTATGATTGGGCGGGTGGGTCAATACCACTGCACGTTTATGGGTGGGCGGGTGAGTCAATACCACTATACGTTTATGGGTATGCGGGTGGGTCAATACCACTATACGTTTATGGGTAGGCGAGTGTGTCAATATCACTGCAAGTGTATGATTGGGCGGGTGGGTCAATACCACTGCACGTTTATGGGTGGGCGGGTGAGTCAATACCACTATACGTTTATGGGTATGCGGGTGGGTCAATACCACTATACGTTTATGGGTAGGCGAGTGTGTCAATATCACTGCAAGTGTATGATTGGGCGGGTGCGTCAATACCACTGCACGTTTATGGGTGGGCGGGTGAGTCAATACCACTATACGTTTATGGGTATGCGGGTGGGTCAATACCACTATACGTTTATGGGTAGGCGGGTGCGTCAATACCACTGCACGTTTATGGGTGGGCGGGTGAGTCAATACCACTATACGTTTATGGGTATGCGGGTGGGTCAATACCACTATACGTTTATGGGTAGGCGAGTGTGTCAATATCACTGCAAGTGTATGATTGGGCGGGTGCGTCAATACCACTGCACGTTTATGGGTGGGCGGGTGAGTCAATACCACTATACGTTTATGGGTAGGCGAGTGTGTCAATATCACTGCAAGTGTATGATTGGGTGGGTGGGTCAATACCACTGCACGTTTATGGGTGGGCGGGTGAGTCAATACCACTATACGTTTATGGGTATGCGGGTGGGTCAATACCACTAT
This sequence comes from Stictocephala bisonia, assembly GCA_035578905.1. NCBI lineage: Eukaryota > Metazoa > Arthropoda > Insecta > Hemiptera > Membracidae > Stictocephala > Stictocephala bisonia. The sequence continues at coordinate 39,562 of JAQJVL010001086.1, read as the reverse complement.
ACGTTTATGGGTATGCGGGTGAGTCAATACCACTATACGTTTATGGGTATGCGGGTGAGTCAATACCACTATACGTTTATGGGTATGCGGGTGAGTCAATACCACTATACGTTTATGGGTATGCGGGTGGGTCAATACCACTATACGTTTATGGGTATGCGGGTGGGTCAATACCACTATACGTTTATGGGTATGCGGGTGAGTCAATACCGGTGTACGTATAAAGGTTGGAGGTCACATCAGTCCTATGTGGGTTTCTTTGTCAACCTATATGTTGAGGTCAAGTGTTAAATGTTATATTCTAAGGTGCATATGTTGTATTTGTAAAACTAAATTAGTTTTTTTTATGAAAATAACCCAAACACTTGGGTTTCTTTTGGGTACAGATATTATTCACAGCAATTTTTTCTTGTTAAAATATTTAATTTATTGTCTATTAAAACTTTAATTTTTTTATCATTATAATATTTTGCTTTGTTTATAATAAAGATACTTTTAATTGAAAAACATTTTAAATGAGGTATGACTTATTAATCTTCGTAATGTTCCAAAGCTTCATGGATAGTCTTTCACGGTCGTCACTATTAGTAACAAAATCTTAATCTTCGGAGTTAGACCGCGTCACTAGGCTATGTACATTATGTACAAACATTTCTGACGTTTCGGCCACATTAAAGTCAGCCATATTCAAGGTGAGTCAAGCTCTTTGAATAACTGTGTTCGTCTCGCTCTGAAGATGGCTGACTGTAATGTGGCCGAAACATCGGCAATGTTTATAAATGTACGTAGTATAGTTACGCGGTCGGACCCTAAAGACCAAGATTGTAGTAGTAATATTTTTAACATTAATAATATTCCATTTTTAATTCTTATCAATATTGTTTTTAAAAAAATTTTTTTTGAAGCAATTGTCTGACTTTTTTCATTTATTTATATGTATATTTACAGATATGGGTGGTAAGAAACCTAAATCTAGATTTTAAAGACAGTTTGAAAGTTTCTGAATTTGAATTTAAAAAATACTGGTCATTTAAGTGCAATATTTACTGTTTGAATTTCACAAATTAATGGTTACGAGTAACTTTAAATTTGTAAATCTTTTTTTAATATGATTTTTTTATATTACTGTACTTCAAATGTGAACTAATAAAATAGGGATTTAACTAGCCACTCCTTGGTCGAAACGCAAACATCGTAGCAATTTTCTTTTTATAGCGTTAGCACTGTCGAAGAAGTCGACTTTATTGCAGACAGAGTTGCACTCACGCAGCTTTCTTGCCAGAGGGCTGTGGGATTCGTATTCTATTGGGTGATGTCTGATAAAGATTTCCATTGGTCTGGTTCTAGGTGGTATCCGGAGATCCACTTGACTTAAAATATCAGTATGGTCGTTACTATATACCAAGAGTTTATGTAGAAAGATAATGTCAGAGGAAGATATTGAAGATTCGTCTTAATTCAAAATATTGAAGATTAACTCAGACTGCAGGGCTTCAATTGGGATGTAATTTGAAAGCATTCCCTGCCTTACACCTACTACTAGTATCGTCACTACCTCCCTGTGCCGGGGGTAATTTACGCGCCTGCTGCCTTCCTTGGATGTGGTAGCCGTTTCTCAGGCTCCCTCTCCGTAATCGAACCCTGATTCCCCGTTACAACCATGGTAGGCGCAGAATCTACCATCGACAGTTGATAAGTCAGACATTTGAAAGATGCGTCGCCGGTACTAGGACCTTGCGATCAGCTTAAAGTTATTCAGAGTCATCAAGAAGTGCGGAGCAGAGCCCCGATTGTTTTTGATGTAATAAAAGCGTCCCTTTCATCTCTGATCGGGATTCTGTTTGCATGTATTAGCTCTAGAATTACCACAGTTATCCAAGTAATGGAGCGTACGATTCAAGGATTGTATTATATTTTTAACGTTTCTTTGATTCAAACTCTAAACTATTAACGTTATATTTAGTTTCAGTACGAAAATATGATATACGTGAATTTGTTAAAAACGAATGTTAGAAGATTATTCAAGAAGCAATCTTAATTGACATTTAGTTGTTTAGGGTTTTGATGGCAATATGGTTGTCACATTCATAGATATCTGGCTAATGTAATAGCGGGAGATATAGGTTTTAGACCTGTCGAAACGATGTTTGTTTTTAATGAGTAATAATGTTGGAAATTTCGAACACTTTTAACAGTCATGAACAGTGCAACGCAAACAAATAAAATTTTACCAGCAGCATTGTAACTTCTTTTTAAATATTAGAACTGTGTAATAGTATTCTAACAACTTTAATAGTATCCGAAGTTAAATAATTATTTTTTATAATCCACCTCGACAGGTATTTTCGTTTATCTTTGTGCGTTAGGGTTGTTTTGTTGGTTGAATATAAACAGTTACAACCTCTGTTATCGAGTTGGACCGTCCATCAAACACTACTTTATTACCACTATAAGTTTTTAATGGTATGGTGTAGTTAATTTCTTTCAGAACAAACACTACTTGTCCAAACCATCCTCATATATAGCGAGTGTGATATTTGCAGGAACGAATTGTCTATTGCAAAAAAATAGATGATAGTGTTTCAATATTACATCACGAATATGATTATGACAAAAAATTAAGAGAAATTATTATGCATTAATTAGACTTGTATTTACAAATTCACTTTAGTTCCTCCTTCACATACGTGGTTGAATATATTGTTAGAATTTACATTGTCAGTACGGTCATACATCAATGTCTAGTCGAAGAATCTACCCATTATTCATACAAACATGATAATCTGTGTTTATCCTAGAGGACTAGAATACATCAACAAAACGATTGGAATTTAAATAAGCTATACTCGAATATGAGAAATGATATACTTTAAATTTATTTCATTTATGAATATTAGATGTATGATATATTGAATTAACTATAATTATTACAAATGTATACTTTTGTATCTAAACTGTATTCTATTCTGTCTGACGTCACTTGTAAATATGTGTAAGTGAAATGAATAATCACCAGGCACTGTGGAATTGTCCACAATCATGAAGAAGAATAACATTTCTTTAGCATTGTTTCAACCACATATAACATTAGTTTATGTAGTTTTATCTATATTTGGCATGGTTAACAGTCATTTAAAAATCAGTCACATTGTCTTGTAACCTTAAGTCTACTATCTAAATGTTTACATATTTCTTGCCATTCATTTACAACATCAATGTACATTGATGCAGTAAATTAATCATTCCATGTTGACTATTCATTCTTATTGTACGCAATTATGGTTGTTGGAGTACAGTATTTGGATGAAAATATGTAATTTATGAAAAAAACTTAAAGATATTTACTGGATTGTCATTACAAACTAGTTAAAATAAAATGCCACCTTTTTTGCTTCTAAATATGTTTTTTCTGTCATAATTCATACGGTATTGGCCCACCCATACATGTACAGTCGTGTTGACCCACCTACACACTTACCTATACATGTACATTTTTGCACACTACCAACTCGAATTTTAAATTACATATAAACAAGCAAGAAAAAAATAATAGTAGTGAAAAACATGTCATAATCTTCTAAGCTGATTAGCCAGATTCCTGAAACTTACTTATCTCCCATCACAAAGCTACATCCAAGTTGCAACCATTCAACACCTGCTTGTCCTATTCAATGAAGACCATCTAATCCCACTGAAAACGTTCATTTTCAAACGTACAATGGTTTTAGCCCACCAATACACGTACAGTGGTATTGGCCTTCCCACCCACCATACATTTGCAGTGGTATTGGCCCACCCATACTCTTACAGTAGTAGTAGCCTACCCGCCCACCTACACACGTACAATGGTATCGGCCCACCCACCCATCCATACATTTACAGTGGTATTGATCCTCCACTCACCTACACATACACGCAGAGTGATATTGAAACACCCACTCATCTACACATACACATACAGTGATATTGACCCACTCACCTACCCATACACTTACATTAGTACTTATGATTACATAAGACAAAATAAGGGATATATATTTATCAAGAACTATTTTTATTTAGTTATTTGTAGCCTCCATATACTTCCTTCAGAAGTATAGTTGAGTATTGCTACGTTCATTTTGACTAATACAAATCATTTTGTAAGTTTTTTTTGAAAAAATATTTTTCGTCGTTGATGACATTAAATACATGCACTCAAAGGAAATTAAATCTAACTTCAATGAAAAGTGGATCAAAGCCTTTGGAACGCCAATTCCCTTAAAAGAAAATAACGTTTACCAAAATAGATGTGAGCTTCGCTTCAGTACATGAGAAATGTACATCAATAAAAGAATAAAATATGTTAATGTTAAAATGTTACAAACATAACATGTAAGATATTTAGGTTATTATTTAATTACCTCCGTGTCGGTTCATACAATTTATAGAATTGACTATAAACTAATTTATTTAATACATTTATACTATTGTACTGTACACTGACCAATTAAATGTTGTGACATTTATGTTCATGATATTAAATAATTAAAATGTTGCATTTATCTGTCGTGTTGTACAGTTTCAAAAGTATTAATATGAAAGCATATAAAAATAATATATGCTTTTTGAGTTTTTGTATTTCCGATTGACTAAAAATTATAATTGGAAAACTGTAAATAAAAAAAAAGTACATTTAAGTCAGTCATATTAAACTTGTATTGTGAACTACAATTTACATCGAATAATAAAGTTGTATATTTTATATTCATTTTTTTCTCTATCATTGAAATTTTTGGATTTTCCCTCTTTATTTTACTAAATAGTGTTCCTGTTAGATAACATTAACTCCAAAGTTTTAAATCGGAACCAACCTTATTGTTAGCGTTGCGGCTAAGGCTTCGGACTGCGGAGGGCTTTGTCCAAGGTTCGAATTCCCAACTGAGCTAACGATTCGTAGTTCACTCGTTAAATAAAGTTGAGTGATGAGTGAAACAGTTGAGTGAAATAAAAAAACAGCCAGTATTCTATACAATTAGTTTGATGCAGATATGCGTGGCTAAACTAACAGATTGTGGAACAGCCAGTCGATACCATAATCTGGTAATCTCAACTATAACTGGGGAGAGGAAAGTTAATATGAACGTCATATAGCTATAGACCTAGCCAGGCGAGTTTACATGTTTTATCCATATCTATAAAAGGCAAATACCACTGACTCACTCACTCATTGCTGAAACTAAAAAAGTACTAAGCCTACGAGGCTGAAATGTTGTAGAGTCAAAGGTCTTATGTTGTAGATGTGCAAGAAGAAGGGATTTTGAAAAATTCTTAGTCAATCGAAGATGGCAGCCTTTTTAGTGCCACACATTTTAAATGCCAAAAACAGCGTTTATCTAATTGGACTGTACCGGCTAAATGAACGGTTCTGCAGCAAAACTAACATCATTGTCTCTATCTGATTTGAGACGGTCTACAACTTTTGCTCTAAGACTCTTTGCTCTATCTCACCTCCTTCATCCTTAGCTAGATTTTCAATTTGTGGTTTTCAATCACCCTCTAAGAGTAGACTTACAGATTTTTCTAGAATGTAAAACTTTGTTATCTAGGAGACCATACCGTATTCAATGGGAAAATATACAATTTAATCTGAACACATGTACAGCCAGGTCATAGGACATGGCTAAACATGGCTAGAAACAAGATATTTCACTGAGTCAATTATTGTACTTTTTGCCCTCTAAAAGTAGACTTACAGATTTTTTTAGACTATGAAACTTTGTTATCTAGGAGAACAAACTGTTTTAAATCGGAAAATTAACAATTTAGTTTTAAATGCATGCATAGCCAGATCATAGGACAGGTAAACATGGCGAGAAACACAGTATTTTATTGATTCAGAGTCAACTACAGTAATTTGTGACCTCTAAAATTAAACTTACATATTTGTCTAGACTTTGAAACTTTTTTATCTAAGAGAACAAACTGATCGGAAAATTTTAAATTTAATATATCTATCTCGTATATAAAAGACATTTACCACTCATCACTGTTGGTTGAAAGTTATTTATCATCATTGGATTGTTCATTATATGTAGATAATATTTGGAGATTTCCAATGCTTTGAGTGTTTAAGAAACAAACACAATGTTTTGACAAGTACATTATAACAAACTCTGGCCGTCTTCAGGTGTACTCACTAACTTAACCTACATCTAAAAATGTTCTTTTCCTTAACCCATACCAAATTAGAAAAGACTTAATACTTCATGATGATACATAATATTACTGTTGAAAGTCAAAAGTTCTTAAAAAATTATCACATATAATTATACAAAATATAATACACAATATGAAATACAAGATAAATGCAAAATACAATACAGTTTCAACACTCATGCCGTCAATCGTCATCAAAGTCCGATCAGGCTCTGACGGAGTGAAAGATCTAGGTTGAGTTAGGCTATTGCCTGTCAATATATAAATATCTATTGACAGCGAGTGTATTGTGTATTACAATCACGAGTTAGACGCGTGCACTGCTGCATCTCTGTAAAGATCTTCCTTAGTTCGGTTTCTCTGTCCATCCTTCAATTCATATTTTGCATTTCTTTTGTATTTCATATTGTGTATTATATTTTGTATAATTATGTGTGATAGTTTTTTAAGAACTTTTGACTTTTAACAGTAATCTTTAGTATCATCATGTAGTATTAAGTCTTTTCTGATTTAGTATGGGTTAAGGAAAAACAAGTTTTGGATGTAGGCTAAGTTAGTAAGTACACCTGAAGACGGCAGGAGTTTGTTATACCTGTCGCAACGTTGTTTTAATTTCTTAAACACTCAAAGTATTGGAAATCTCCAAATATTATCTACACACTCAACACTATTTCTCCAAAACTATACGTCCAATTGACTTTAAATGTTGTACATATGTTTATCTTGGCCCCTAGACGCTCACTAAGAAAGCATTTTGCTCTCCAACCTCAGGACTCCATCCCGCTGGCCTCCTAAATTCCCATGGTATTCTTATGGAACTATATTAATTGATTGATTTATTTGATTAACAGCTGTTAAATTTAATCTACAAATTGAATAAAATTGTGGTAGGCTAAACTTTTAAAACTAAAAATAGTTTAGTACAGTGGTAAACTATACGTAATATCAACTGTTCTAATTGGACATTAGATTAATTAATTGTTTTTTCAAAGTATTTAGTTTGAATTACAGTACTTTTGAATGTTCTTGAATTTGTTAACATTTTTACTTATATTTTGATTGCAAGTTTCAAACTCAATACTATGACCAATGAAGTAGACGGGTACAGCTAGAAGTATATATTTTGCTTAGGTTTTCTGCTTCTCTAATGACCCATTATTAATTATCTGCTAATTACATAACAAACATTACATAGTCATCTAAAAAAACAAAAACAAGACAACAGTTTCCACTTGCACCATAGACGATGCCAAAGGTTCCTTCAAACTTCCCAATACACCTGATAATTGGTCTTATTATTTGTATAAAATATATTTATCATGATTAAGTTTGATAAATAGTTATTCATACGCTAGTGGAATCAATCACAAAAAGAAATACAAGATTCTTAACAACTATGTATGTCTAATATTGATAAAGATTATACTGCCAATATAGTTCAAACTATAGTCAGAACTATAGTCTGATGTGCAATACGTTGATAGTGAATTGTATATAAATATTTCCTAATAGTAATGCTACAAATATTAAGTAAAGTAACTAACTCAGCTTAAATAAATAATTATTAATTTGATTAAAATTGAATATTAAAATGTTATATAAGAGTGTCTGTTTTAATATAAAATCTAATTATAAAATAAAAATAAATATTACCTTAATCAAATTACGAACTCATTTAATTCAAACTATTAAATTTCCTAATTAAAGGAGAGATGTAATCAGATATGCAGTCTGGCAAAATTAATAAAGTAATTGAGAATATTAAGACATGCTTAGAGATTAAAACCGTCTTGCATAGAGATAATTAGCCTTCTTAGTTGATCCTCAAACTATTTTACCCTTAAGAGGATCAACCAGTCGCCATCTTGAAGATAATTAGATAAACCTTTGACATATCACGTGATAAGCTCCCAAGATGAGAGTTTAAAGAGTTTAACTATTTATTTGACTTTACTAAAACCGTTATATAGGAATAAGCCAGCCACAAGAATTTTTTTTTAAAATATCTAGTGAATGTACATGAACATATTACCTTTAAAATTAAGAGTTATTGTTCTTTCTTTACGGTGTGCATTCTGTTCAATTAAGTTCACACTGAAAATATATTTTCATTGATAACGGTTGTTAGAGCAAATTAAAGTAAACGAAAACTTTGTGAAAAATAAAAGTTGGTTTGGTGTTTTTACGTTACGTTTTAAGCTTGAACATTAATTACTCTACTCTATTTATATATCATTCAAAACTACTAACTGACGGTGATAATCACAGTTTTTCAAAAGCGGTAAGACTTTACGCCAAGAACCTTAGAACAAAACCACCCCTAAAAGATTGTTCCATAAGGATAACATTGGGTTGAATTTAGTAAATTCATGACAGCTGTTTTGTAAATAAATAAACATGTTATTTTGAATGTTGTACATTATTACTATTGATTCATTATACTATTAGTTAAACTTCAGCTGTTAAACAAAATTTAAATAAGATAAGTAATACCATTGGTATTTATACATAAATAGATAGCAAAGCAAGTAGTGTGAGTAAGATAGTATAAATAAATTGAATGTTGTGATTTTACGTTATACAGTTAATCTATTTATTTGAAGTCTAAAGTCACACGCCGGGGCCGAAGGCCGAGGTGTATATCGAGTGCAGCGAGCATCGTGGTTGGCAAGCGAAGCGTGCAGGGGTGTCCCCTTTTTTTTTACTAAAACTATCTCATCGTTACATTTCCCAGCCAGATGTTAAAAATTTTACTAAAAACAAGAAATGTAAGACTCAGTGAACCTTTTGATTTTCCTCGGACAGGTTTTATTACATTATTTAATATACTTTTACGAGTCTTTTTGCCATAAAAGTGAGTTCAGGCTGCACTTACGTTTAATTAACACAATTAAGCAGCAGAAGGAGGAAAATGCTACTCTTCAATTTCAAAGAACGATGTCATGTACTTGGCACAAATTAATAGGGACCACCTTCTGAAAGGTTTTGTATCAAAGAAACCATCTTTAAAATTAGCTTCCTTTCTACAGAACCTCTCTAATTTACCATTTCGTAAAATGCACGTAGTAAAAATTACTTCTATAGTGGAAAATTGAACTTGTACAATATAAAGTGATTAATGTTATAAAATAATATTATAAAATAATTTAAAATAATCATTCCTACACTCACAACATATAAATATATAACTATGTACAGTATGTATTAGTATGTCTTACTTCTAAATGATATTTTAGAAATTTAGAAAATTTAAAAATGTAATATTAAAAAATATCAAATTGAAACTAGTTTCCAAATGTAATGGTTAATTACTAGCTATATTTTAATGAGTGTATTGAAAGTTTTTGGAACAAATGATCATCCAATATTCAAATGTTTAATAGATGTGAATACTTTGGAAACAGTCTTTCTATAGACATGCCGATACGTTGTAGATAAACGTTGAACAGCAAGCTCATTAATCTACTCATGATAATTTCTCCTGTCTAGGATACAAACTAACATCAGGTAGCCTTGATCAAATATTTAAACAAAAAGACAAACAGAACAAATTCACAAACACAGGAATCTATCAATTAAAGTATAACCAGAATGCTGCTAAATACTACATCGGACAAACAGGATGTTCGTCGTACCAGATTTAATACATACACTTAATAAAAAGCTCAAGTCAAAATTTACAGACCTCCTTATAAAAACTGCCCACGAAATAACAGACATTGAAAAAACTTTTAAATTCTAAAAAGTTTCAGAAAACATAGAAAATTTTATGTTACAGAACAATTCGAAAATTACAAATAATGAAGGAAAACTACTCCCTTATATTAAATGAAACACTTAATTTTAAAGCAACGTAATTTTAAAAACCATGAAAACAGAAAAATAAAAATCCAAATAAAATAACCCAAATCAAATTGGTAGACCAACAATAACTTCAACAATGAATTCAGTTTAAATTATAACCCTTTAGACACTAAATGAGGCGCTGTTTTAATTGGGAAATTTGATGTTAGCTTTAGAGTAATAAGTGAGTGTTCAATTTCACCTGAAGATGAAGTGAGAACTTCAAAACCAGGTGAGAACCAAAACTTTCCTACATATTTTTAATTGGAACGTTGGAAATATGAAAAAGGATTGGTGGCGGAACAAATATGGAGGAATCTTCACTTTACCAATGTTTAAAAGAAGAATTAGAAAAACGAAAAGAATAAAATAATCAAATTATGATTTTAGGAGTTTTTCTGGATGAAAAAATAATTACTTTTGAGATAAAAGGTTTTACTGGTCATGCTTTTGATAGTATTATTTATTTCACTAGGCAAGTGAGCTTTTGATTTTAGTAAATTAAATATTTTACAAAACATCAACATGAAATGAAATCGTGAAATGCAGTTCAAAAGCGTATTACAGTTCCGATTTAATATTCCAAAAACTCTTGGATATTTACCAGCACTCCAACACTCTTTTAAAAGATGAAAATAAATTCCAGTTATTTAAAGTAATTTTCATTTAAAAAGTAAAAGGAGAAATATATATTTATCCATGTTCAAATTAACTCACACATATGAAGTTGTGCAAAGGCACAAACCCATGCCCATGCACACATCTCTATTGCTATATAATGCTGTCTTTGAAACATAAAATGAAAATAGCTGAAAATCCTTAAATCTTTTAACCATAGTACAGTTTCTGTTCTTAATAAAGCTCAAAGAATGCTCAACTGCAGTATATTCTATAAACGATAACAGCTCTCCATTAATTAGCTTTTTACTACCTTAATTATGATATTTTAATTGAAAAGATATTTCCAATTTTTAGCATATCAAATATTTAATCAAATAACTTCTCTGTACTCTCTAAGGGGTAATTTGTTAACTTTTTATACTTGATTGAGTAGGGTTAACTATTTACGCCCAACCGCCTACCCATAGTCAAAATGTTCTTAGACTTCTTTGACGTCGAAAAATAATATTGGCGAATTCTCCTTGAACTAAGATTTAGTATTAAGAGTTCTTAACAAATAAATTAGTCTTTTATATTAAAATTTTAAATAAAACATAACATATGCATGAGTTGCAGTCCACTCACCTCCCAGCACCAATGACTTCCCTCATACATAGCTTTAATGTCACCCATATATATCGTAAGGAGGGTAACAAGTAGTGATATGTTTAATTTGAAAACTATTTGCTAAAATTCAAATAGGTTAGGTTAGTTAGTTTAAGTTAGGTTTGGTTAGGGTCCAATTCATTTAAATTATAAAAAAAAAACGTTTCAACTGTAATAACTTGTGCTTACAGATTTTTTTCTACTTTAGTGTGAATATGTAGTTTTTAATTTATTTACGTTAGGTAACCAACAATAACAAAAGTAATTTTAATCACTACTTGGGCAACAGGTTGAAGGTCACTTTACTTGGAAGTGACATCCTATTACTGATTTTTGTGTCATTCATAAACACCTTCTCTTTCTCTCTGGCAATGTGTTTGCTTCCCTGTGAAGTTTTTGACTTCGTAAACTCTGAAGGAGGAATTTGGACATGGAAAAATTAACATTAAGCAATGCTAAGTGAAAAGAAATGTTTTTATCTTTAAATTTTAAGTTATGTTTTCCAACATATTTAATCATGCTTTTGTTACACGGTCTATAAATTAGGAAAAGCATCCTTTATTTAAATAATTGGTGGTGAACAATTTTGCAAATTATCCTAATAGATGTATTTGTAAAGAGTGACATGGCTTGTAAAACAATTAATAAATCGATGAGGTAGTCACAAATTAAGTTAATTCAAAGCAATATTCTCTTGCAAATTATATAAATATCATATTTATATCTTTTTGGTCAATGAATTAAACATTGATCAATTAAAATTTACTTTGTGTTAATTCTCAAATCATTTTACAAAAGAATTAGGGAAAACTCTTCAAATATAATTCACAATAACATGATAAAGGATTTTCAAACAAAATATCTGTTAAAACAAAAGCAAAATAAACATACCTCAAGCAACAAATTGTTTATCTAACTTCTTTAATCAGATGATTGGGAAAATAAGGAAAGCTAAAATATTTCAATGTTCCAGGCTGGCGATTTACACTGGAATAAATATGACTTAAAGTAAAATAATCTTAAATAAATAAATAACAGTTACATTGATTTAATAATACGGATTTTTAACAAAACCTTTACATTACGTAAAACGATGAAGTGTGTGTATTTTTTTTTTTTTTTTTTTTTTTTTTTTTTTTTTTTTTTTTTTTGATCATTTAAAACGCTGCATGGTTCTGTTTATTTTACAAGATACTCATAATACTGAACCCTTTTTGAGATATTTGTAAACAATTACATTTGGTAACATTAGCCACAATAACTATCTACGTAGGTTATTTGGTGTCTAATGATTATCTCGACTCTCAAATTGCAATCTTATTTTAGGTAAGTTTATCATATCTCTACTTTAATTCATGTACCATCCTTATTATAAACCTAAAACTAAAATATATCAACTCGTTATCATTCGGTTTCATGGTAAGAACGTATGAATTATGAATAAAGGAGGTTAAATACATTGTTTTTGTATGGTCTTAAATAAATAGTTACTGGCCTTAATAGTACACCATTTAGTACCTGTAAAATAAATATCCATTTTAAATTGATTTCGTTAAAAAGTTACTTTTAACTAAATAACTGTTTTTGGACAAAACTTCATTTATAAGAAAAAATAACAATAGTAAAATAAAAGGGTAGTTGAGTTCAATTGATAGTCTCAATTTCATACTTCTTTTTCTCTGAAAATTAGATATAATTCGTTTTATTTTTTAACTGTCGATAAGCACTTTTGAAAGCTGTTGTTTGTCATTACAAAAGTGACATCCACGTTTAAAATCAGCTCGACCTGGATACATCAGAAAGATCATTAAAATAGATGAGGAAAAGGAGTGGGCCGAGTATTGAACTCTTGAGGTACACCAGTTTTTACTTCCTTTTTTTAAGTACCTTTCTCTGCATCCATTCTTCCCATCAAAACCCAACACCACGTACTGCTGATGACCAAAAATGATAAGATCTTAAAGTACTGAAGCTTCCCAATCAGAATCTCATAATTAACACAGTCGATTGCCTGAACAATTTGCAGGAAACACCAACTATGTATCGCGAATCATCCAGCGCGCCCGACTCAAGATCTCAACCATAAGGCACCCCTCTCTTGGTGAAAACTAAAGTGATTGAAACTTAAGTTAAAAGCACATGACTAATGTCATGTGAACAACTGTTCCCTCAAAGCTACTTTCTTCCGTTTCTCATGAACTATTTCAAATTCTGGCACTTAAATTTCCAAATCATGCCTTCCATAATATTTTTCCAGTTATATTTGCTGACCTTTACTATTCTAGATTATGATTACATCAGATTTATTACATAGGCAATGCAGCTAGAGATAACGTCATTAAACAATAACAGGAATTCCGTAAAGGAGAAAATTAATTAAGTGTCCTATACATGGTCTTTAACTTAGGTTCTGATTGAAGAACAAACAATTTATCAGCATGATTCATATTGTAAAATGTCAATAAATGACTTTTAAAATACCAGAAAATCCTATTTAAGTATACTACAATATTTACAAATATAACTCTCTACATTTATACTGCCTCACATTGTAACAACTAAATTACTTTACTTTATCTTTATGTTCATTTGCTATGATGTAAGTGTTTTAAATATTACAAAATAATGTGTCATAACCTATAGAGTACAATTAATATACATTTAATAAAAAATATATATATAAAATCAAAATGTGTATCCTTAATCTGTATTTAAGTACAAACATCTAGGTCTGAGTATAACAGTTGAACTTCTCTATGGAGAACGTGGCTCAGAATATGTAATGCAATCTCTTACACCAGCTGAACTTTCCTAGTGTTTGCATATTTTATAGATTTATTTAGAAGGTGATTTCTTTAATTTCGTATTACAAGATATTTTTGTGTTAGATTATATTTTTTTAATTTACAATTATTGTTAATTTTCGAATAATTTGTCTATTTTTAGCCATATATTTTGTGCGAAACGAGTACAGGTATGAAAAACTATCAGAATAGCAAATGTTTTACATTATGGCTAGATTATTCTTAATTAATATAAAATATTGTTCTAAAGTAAACCATTACAACAACAAAACTGAGCTAAAAATAGGATTTTTTAAAGTAGACATCGATCTCCTTCTTACCCTTACTCTGCCCATTCCTCATATATTATTAGGAACTTAATCGCTTCGCTCGTTGGGGGCTTCGCCCCCAAACCCCCTTGGGGTTCAGGCCAATTCGTTGAATATAAAAAGTTCACTGCTGATAATATTTTCCGTTTAAATGTTATTTATTTAACAGAAGAAATGTTTATTTAAAAAAATCATGGTTTTTATACGGAAAAGTGATAGTGCATTATTAAAAAAAAAACATACGGAAAAAGTTATTTTAAAAGTAAGCTGTTAAAAAACTAAAGTTATTAATTGATTTCAGTTGCCTGTTAGTTAACCATTCGTTCAGTGAATGAATGGAATATCCAGTCTCGCCACGGGGAGGCCGGCAAACGTAGAGACCAAATTTACAATAGCTAAAATGTTGGAGTTTTATTTTAGGCAGGCCCCCTTGCCTACTGCCTAGTATTTACAATAGCTAAAATGTTGGGGAGTTTTATTTTAGGCAGGCCCCCTTGCCTACTGCGTGGTAAAGTACATTTTCGAGTTCGGTCAACTTACGACGGGGAATTTTTTAAAGCAGACCCCCTAGCTTACTGCCATGACACAATCGGCGTTATAGAAGAAGGTCACCGTACACAATGTTTTTTGCGTAGGCGACCCCTTCAACGACTCTTCCAGGTTGGACAAGGACTACGATATGAATAGGGCTTCTCACTCTGCTGAGAAGGACGTACAGCTGGCCATGTGTGAAGCAGTCCGTGCGAAGATCGACTCCGACGTACTCAATTGTTTGGCCTTGGCTCTTGTGGCCAGTCATTGAGTACGCTAACATGAGGGGAAATTGTCGACGACAGACACAAATCGGCAACCCTTCGGCCAACGCAAACCTAAGGTGGTTCGAGGAATACCGAAAAGTTGCGTGCCTCCGGGAAGTCTGACAGTTATTAGCCGTTTGGTAATCGCTGTCACAATGACTTTAGTGCCGTTAACGAGTCCATCGGCAATATTCAAGTTCCTCATGATAAGGCATACGGAGCTAACCTTAAGTCGCAGGACATGATCTGGTACGCCTTTGCCAGTGGCTTGATGTAATAGCTGTACATCCAAGACACTATCATCTTCGTTTTCCTTGTCCATAGTGTCAGCACTTATCAACTCATGAAGTTGGCCATCCAACGAGTTCAAGATTTGATCATTGATCTCTTTGACGTTCACGTTCATAGTTGAAAGTATCGCTCTTCTCGCACATTGATCGGGATCACAGAGAATTTGGGGTGGAAAAACCTCACCGATCAAGTCTGTTATGGTCGTGAGATATCTTAGACCAAGAACAGGAATAAGGTCCTCACAATCACGGCCTTCTCCAAACATCTTGGATGGAATAGCTCCGTTGCCTACTCCAAGGAGGAATTTGGAGTAGTCAAGGGAGCTAGTCTTTCTGTGTGGAGTCGTCAGGGAGAACACTTTAAAAAGTCGCCATAGGTATGATGCTCGAAGTGAAACACAAGCAATATCACACAGTGTGCGAGCTTTTTCAACAACGGGTGCTATTTGCCTAAAGTCCCCTGAGCAGAGAAAGATCTTATTTCCAAATGGGACACTTATATTCATGAGATCTCGAAGTGACCGGTCGAGGATCTCGAATATGAATCGGTGCGCCATTGGAGCCTCATCAAAGACGATGAGCTGTGCTGCTCGGATGAGCTCTGCTCGTTGGGACCCGTTCGTTGGTAATGTTCCACACGCTCATGCCGTCACCAAGATCGAGAGGGAGCCGGAACATGCTGTGTGCGGTGGTATCACCAGCCAAGTTACAGGCAGCAATACCTGAGCTCGCCACGGCAAGAGCGACGTGATGACAACTCCGCACGTACGCAAGGATGACACGAATGAGTGAGGTTTTTCCGTATCCTCCAGGCCCATCAATAAAGATTGTCCTGGAAAGATGTGTGTCATTTGGTCTTGAGAGTACCAATTGAACGTAATGTAACACTTGTCTTTGGTCGTCAGATAACTTGGGCTTCCACTCTTCAACAATTGCCCTCTGAAAGCTTTCTCTGAAGTTAAGCAACTCTCTACCCAACTCAGTCGTGTCATCTTCTACATATGGCAGGCCATGGTCAGTCAGACTTGATCCCTGTCTGCGGAGGCTGCGATCAATACCTACCAATGACAGTTTTACTGCCAATTCAGGATCTCAAGGGTTCCGTTCTAAGTGATCCTCACAAAGTGAGTTCTTGAAAGAGTTCCACAACAGTGCCGCTGGAGCTCCCATATTACATGGGAGAACAAAGAAGGATCTGAGTCTTGGCCGAAGCATGAATTGAGAGGCTTCTCGCAGTGCGTGATAGTACTCTTTTTCGTCTTGTACCAAGCACAGCCTCCTGGCGACTTTCTGAAAAGTGCAGCAATCAGATCCACCACGAGACAGAAGATCAGCGTAGCCGTGACAAGGAACGGACATAAGAAGCAGTCTTAGATAATAGAGTTCACCTCGGTTAGGTGAGACCCACAACAGTCTGCATACTTTTTGTCCCCGTTGGCGAGCTGTGATGAAATGCTGTCCATCTGGATGGTTGTACACTGTCCCTGACGTTGGTTTTTTTGTATGGACAATAAAGTTTTCATAAAATGACTGGTATGTCAGGTTAGGGAAAATGGGATCTTGAGGTCTATTGAAGTACACGATAAGCTTGGAACTAGGTTTAGCGGTTGCATCTGCCAACTGGCCTGGCCTGAAAATGACTAACTGTTTACCTTCAAGGTGTACAGGCAGACAGTCAACGCTGGGCTCTAGCTTTGAAATTGGAAAGTCTAAGAGACGCCAGCATGCATCGCTAGCACCAATCATTCTCTTCGTCCCGTAATGCTCTACCTCATCTTCCTGTTTACCGAAAGGTGTAACAGTTACATTCTGAACCACCCTTCATGAGATATTTGAAAATGTATTTGATTACGTGACGAGTAGACGCAAGCTCCAAGTTTATGTGTGCCTCATATTTTAATAAAAGTGTGGCATTGTACGGTACAACCCACCCATCATGACCAACAATAGTCTTTCTTCTTCATATTACATTCCCCTTATTATTGTAATCTCGCCTGTACTGGACAAACCCCCTTTCATCTACACGTGTACTTCGGCAAGCCGGCTTTGGAAAAACCTTTGTACAACAACCTTTGGCAGAGTCACAGCACAAGAAGTCGGTGCGATAATCTGTTCCACAGGGTCCATGAACCATATGTCTCAGCACCAACTCCCTGAGCCTACCACCGACTTCTTCTTCCGAGGGAATATCTGCCCGAATAACAGAATCAATGTCGGATCCCTGAACTGGACCACCTCCGTCGATCTTGAACACAATATGTGCATGAGGTAATCCCCTCATTTGCATCTCGATGACGTAGACGATATAAGTTAGGCAGCCAAACATTGCTCCACTACGCAGATCTCGGAGAAGCTCAAGAAGTTTTATGAGGAAGACTCTGCAGGCCGTAGAAGGGTCACTTCGGCTAGTACCATAGGGGCAAGCTTTATTGTTTTCCTCCCATGTTTCACTATACGTGAAGGTCAAGAAGAAAGTAGGTGAGCCCAGACGAGACACAAGGGCCATTGCATTTTCGTAATAAACCTTCATGTACCTGGGCCCAACGGTAAATGAACTTGGGACGTAGATCTTTCCAGCTTGCAACCCTCCTTCGCCTTGTACAGTTTCGTCACGATTTATGTCATCCATCACCTGTCTTCCTGTTTTCCTATCCTGTTGAAAATTGAGTAATTCGTTCAATGGCCCTACCCGCACGGAATTTTTTGCAGCAGCTTTTAATTGGCATAACTTAATGTAACGTAGCCGCTCCTCGTCGTACCTCGCAAAAATTTCTACCTGCCAAGCCTGTGATAGCCGACCATAGTGAGAAAATCGTGGCTCAGAAAGCAAGAGGCAACGCGAGTAATTGTACTGAGACAGCTTGTTTCCATTATTGTCTAGGATGCCGATTTGCCAGCCCAAATTGCTTTGCGGATAGAGCAATGGATATTGAAATGGTTCCATCAAAGGATCAAACAGATCGATAGAACATGGCCGTGCAGAACCCTTCTTCCAAACAGTCAACTTCCGGGGATCATTGACGGAACCCTCAGTACTGAGAACAGCGTGCACTTCCACACCTGTTTGCCTATCACCAAGAACAGGGCCGTGGGTAGATCTATTTGTCATTTCAAACTATAAATGAGCGTTGATAGATGGCTCATTGATCAAACGGCGAAACTCATTAATGAAAGGATTTGAAGAAGTGAGATAAGAATTGATAGATTCAATCAAATTGGCATTGAGAGATCTACCCATGGAAATATTCTTGCGCTCCTCACCATCGTCGATGTAAAGACGGCACCGGTTGACAAACTGAACGTCCCCACCCCTAGGCGCGAACCTTTGACCCGTGGCGTCCAGATTGTAAACTTGGTGGTACATTCTTCCTTCGATTTTGAAGAAGGAGAGTCCACTAGGATGACGGTACCCACCAGACACCTCGAGTGCACAGAAGGCAAACAGGTCGTTGTATGCTCTGGCTCGTTCTAGGAAATGACGATTAGTATAAAACGGAGCGTCCAAAGGAGGTAGATTAAGAATATTATATGCTCACTCACCACAGCACCACATTTTTCTGTCTTTCTCTTCCTCAAACAGCCGAGCATGACAGTACGAACACTTGTAAATGTCATCTTCCCAAAGACACACTTTACGGAGTTTAAATGAATTAATGCCATTTAAATCGTAGTCTCTCTAGTATGCCATCGGGACCTGTTCACCAATCTTTCGAGCAAGGAGAGCAGGAACGTGTCTCATGTTGGAAAATGAGGGATTCTTCAATCGAAAAGCCTCTACTCTGTGGCAGGAAGCTCCAGGATTCTGATCGTTATAACGTCGAACAGCTTCTCGGTTGATTTCGGGATTCTGCTCGGTGTAACGTCGGACAGCTTCTCGGTTGACTTCGGGATTCTGCTCGGTGTAACGTCGGACAGCTTCTCGGTTGATCTCGGGATGCTGCTCGGTGTAACGTCGGACAGCTTCTCGGTTGATCTCGGGATGCTGGTCAGTGTAACGTCTTACAGCACCTCTATTTATCTGAGGTTTATTTTTACTGTATCGTTTTTTGCATCTGTAAGCTGTTCCTGTCGAGTACTTGTCAAGCTCTTTGGACGTCCTCGCTTAACCTTTTTAGGTCTGCCGGGCATTTTGTTAAATAATGGCCTGGTCAAAGGAGACATTTCTTTTAATGGCGATAACACTACCACAGGAATCAATTTTAACTTAACATCGACATAAGACTTCTGCGAGTCTACATTAGATGTATAGATGATTCATATAATTGGTTTGGAGGGTCATCAATTCGCGGTTCTTCAGGGTCAACAGTAAGGTCTTGTGTGACAGTTTTTCCCAAAGTCAGCTGGGTTATAGTGAACTGTCTTGCAACTCCATCCAGAGCTGCATTCGACAACATCAAACAGGCCAATGAAAAGTAGCACACAGAAATAGGCGGGCCAGATTATTACCATCATTGGACAAATCAAAATGGCGCTTTTCATTCACTGGATGTGGATCAAACAGATACAGCAGTTCATTTACCCTCCAAAAGGAGACAATAACTGTTTAACCCGTGAATAGGAATCCGATATCTTTTTGATTTGCGTTATTTTTTACTGTATAAGACAGTTGTTTCTCTTATTCCACTTCCAAACACTATTACTTGTGTACGTGACAAAATAATTTCAAAAAAACATTCAATTGTTTATTTTCATAGATGTTCCACTCGTTTATACTGCCTAATAGCACGTACTAGTATAATAGTATATTATTAATGTATTAATCTTTGTTTATGATTACTAAATATTTTTCCTAAGCAGTAATAACCACCTTCTTAGTTGTAAGACATAAGAGGGAAAACTTTTATATTTGAATGGTAATGGATCTGTAACATTATCAGACACTTTCATTTCAACGTATAAAATTATATATTTTAATTGGAATCCGTTTATATTTTTATTTCTCTTTCTCTGTAAAAAGAGATTTAGGAATAAAACAAGTTTATACGATTTCTTCTGCTTCCTCTTACCATATTTAAGCTACAAAAGCACTACCATTCCATTCTCATTGTCAAATAGTAAGTAAACTCCTTCCAAAGTCAGCTAAAACTAAATTGACCTACGACCTATTTACTCCTTCAGAGACAGAATAACGTCGAAACATTGGTCACATTTAGAGTCCAATATTATCTATAATTAATATAAACAATAATTAATTATTCTACGGATTTAAAAATACATACTCATGACAAAATATTATTCTACTGAAATTGTATGAAGTATAAGAGGAAATAAACTTATATTAATCTTATACTTACGTAATCATTATTTTGTTTGAGGATGTAAAAGCCAAAATATTACAGTAGCTCATGACGAGTAAAATCTGATGTCATGATTTTTATTTAGTGTTTTCTACTAATTTTCATTTTTTTATTTTATGTTTTGTAATTATATATGTGTTCTTTGACTCTTGTACTTATAGGTCTAGAGGTTTGGCCAATGTAAGTTTTATTAAAAGCACAATCAATTTTCTAAATTATACTTTTAGATTCTTGAATTTTGTACTTAGGTTTTAAATGTCTTACATGACTACGAAGGTTATTAGTTTATATAAAAGAGTTTTTTCAGAAACGTCTTTTATACATGGAATTGTAATTGTAGTTAGGGACTTGGTATTTTCATTGTGTCTTCTAGGTTGGATTTAATTTTTTCTTTCAATTATTTTTGTAGGATAGTTATTATTTATTAATAATTTTGTAGTATCTTGTTCTGCCTTTAATTATTCTTCGCCGTTTATTACTAAATTATCTATGTTCTTAAATACACTTTGAATCATTCCAATCTTCACAGGTTGAGGTTGATTTGAAAAATAATTCATGTATTGTCCACAAAACTTTTTTTAAGGAATAGTGATGTAATAAGTTTATTTTCTGTTGATTTTGTAACTAAAACATCTAAAAAAGAATTTGTCCATTATTTTCATTTTCCAATGTAAATATTTTTAGTTGGTCTCAAGTTAAGTTATATGATTTATTATATATATATTACATTTGTTTTGAATATTCCAATACGCAAAAAAATCATCAACATATCTGAGCCAGATTGTTGGTTTCCAGTTAGTAAATACATTTTGTTTTCAAAATTATCCATAAAATATTACTTAATATTGGACTTAATATTCCGCCTATAGGTAAACGTCAAATTTGGCTATAAAAATGTTCTTCAAATTGAAAGTAGTTGTTTGTAACACATAGTCAGAAGTTCTAATATACAACAAACGGATAATTTGGTTCTCTTTTTGAGATTATCATCTTGTTCTAATAAATTATTTGTTATTCTTAACACTTTTGGAACAGGTACATATATAAATAAACTAGTTACATCAGAGCTGACTAGAATATCTTGACAATGAATCTGTATTTTGTTTATTTTCTCAATAAAGTCTTCTGAATATTTAATATAAGTTGTAGAATTGCCAAATAAGGAATTTAGGATGGGCAACAAAAATTTTTATAATTTATTTGTAGATGAATCAATTGAACTTACTATAGGTTTTAGGGGAGTAAAATCTTTGTGAAGTTTAGGAAGTCCAAAAAGATGAGGTGGTTTATAATATAGTGGACTTATTTTTATGACAAGATGTTTTCAAAGTTCATTTTCAAAATCTCTAAGTTTAATTTTAATAGTTTTTCAATTTTGGTTATAGGATCTCTTTTTATTTGTGAATATTCACCAGTATTTATCAGTTGTTTAACTTTTACCTCATAGTCTTCTTTATCTAAAATGACCGTAATTTTACATTTATCTGCTAAAAGAATTACTATAGATTCATCATATAGAAGAGATTTTAGAGCATTTAGTTTAGATTCAACCAAAATAGTTAGTACAGTGACTGACTATAATACAACTGCTGATAATGTTTCACCTTAAGTTTATAAGTATGTCTAGCATCAAATAACTAGTTATAGCCTCATTTATTAAGTTGCTTTAGCTTTCACGAATAGAAATAATATCTTTATAATCTTCATTTTAGAAGTAATACTGATCCACATTAGTGTTATCAAAATGAAATCACTTAGTTATTATGCATCGTTCCCAGGTGAGGCCGAAGCCCAAGTCTCACCTCTCAAGTGATGGGGTTGGCGAGCGAAGGTGTTCTCTTATAGCCAAACATTACAAATAATATACCAAGAAAGAAGAAATAGTGCTATACAATAAACACTGGGAATGGAACAAGAATTGATACATGTAGTGAATATTTTTTATCGTTTATATGCAGCAATTTAGAGCAGTAATTATAATTCATGGACTAAACTTAGCAGTTTTATACATCCAGTAAAAATAACACTCTAATACTATTTCACTGCAAACCACTAGTTTAATAGTCGCTTAGTAATATTTACTTAAAACTTGATCTGATCTAACATCTCACATAATCTATTTTAGTCAATAATGTGTGCATAAATTCAACTGTATAACACAATATAAGCTTTGAAAAACATAACAAACGATTACACATTACAAACTCGAACAGTAAATTTTAAAAATTATTAATCAAACTTTAAATCTCATGCACAAATACAAAGTAACCAAAATACTAATTCCAGAAAGTTAGCTAACCATAGCCCAAGTTAGCTAAAGTAGCCTGTAAAAAACTAAAAATAAAGAAGATTCACTGATTCTAGTCTTGTTGTTGTTTACTGACAAGTAATATGAAATAATATTGGTCCTTGACTTATAACTAGGATTGAATGTAAAGAAAAAATGAAGAAATTTATAAAAGAAAAAAATATAAATTTTCCAAAGTGTACATTTTTTACACATTTAACTATAAGAGTATTACAATAAAAGTATCTAAAATTTAATAAAAGTCCTCTTTTAGGTAACTTATATCATTAAAAGTAAACGTCCAGTTGTAACCCCATGTAAGAAAATATTCTTTGCGTAAATTATCTCTATAACTTTGGTTGGTAATGGTAATAATATTTAGGACAACCAAATTTTTAACAATCGATCACTCGCGCTAGTAGATTGGTTCCATCATTTTTAGTTTCTCTGAAGAAATTTTTTTAAAATTATAATTGTATATGCCTGAGTGTTTAGGAATGATCTATTTAGTATCCTATCCACCTGCCTGAGTAGTTGGGGAAGATTAGTGTACTTGAGGGGGGGGGGATTATTAGTGGAGGGAGAAGTAGCACGACTCCACTTTCTTGTGGAACTGTCAGTTTGGTGTTTGTAAGTTGTGTTTGTAAATTAATAAGTTGAAAATTAAAATAAAACATGATTTTTGTGATTTTAGATGAGTTAATGATTTATTTATCTCATTTTCTATACGTATGTACAACATATACTTTGAATATTAAGATGGTATCAAAAGTTAGGAGCGCCCTAATGCCGCGAGCGACCCCGCAAGTTTCAGTGACGCGAGTTATCCCGGGTTAAAAGATTCTTTTGTTTATAGTGCTCTAATAAAGATGACACCGTGCGCATATTAATACTTATTTCATAATATGACTTTAAAACTTAATAAACACAATTATATTGTCGTAAGAGTATATTTTGCTTTGGAAATATAGAAAATTACTTTTTTTAAATTGTTTATTTCCTGAAAACTATTCTCAAATAGAAATTGAATTTTAGTCGTGTTTACCCAAGTGAAATGACGCCTATAAAGATTTTGTCAAATACAAGAACAGACAATAATAGTAAATCATACAAATTACAGAGTAATATTTATCCTGTTTGTATGGTATATAAAGTTATTTAAAAAAGTTAATTACAATGTGGTCTTATTCCTTAATAGTTATAGTAAATTAAGTTGATATTCTTTGTATAGCATTTTAAAATTATAGCAGCTTTCGTTTTAAATTACTAAGTAAAATAGTGCCAGTGCATGTATAATAACACCATAGTGTAGAAGTACAAACAATAAAATATGTGTTATGAACGTGAATTGATTCATATATAGAGGGTAGGAAAAATATGGAAGCACTTTCACAACAACGTGATTTTTTCATAGATAATTTGATAATCTATTTGTTTAAATATTTGTGTTCACTAAAGTATAATTTTTTATTAGAATAATTTTTAACACCAAGAAATAATTATGTATTCCAATTATTTATTTGAAATTCAAATGACTGCTACTCTTTAGAGTATAAATCTTTTGAAATCCAGTTTGTGGCAACTAATTTCTTATGAATAGGCCGTTCATTTGATACCAAACTCGACCTAGGCTTAAGTTAAATATTTGCGTTAAACTCCTCACAGTCCGTTCCCCTGAACAGATGAAATGGCACTAATGCAATCAAAAAGTATGTTCTTTGTAACCAATGTCATATGCAAAATTTCACTTTTACAAGCGAAGTCATACAAAAATTATGAAAACGTTTCCATATATTTTCCAACTCTGTATATGTCCAACATATACTCCAACTAATATATGTTGGAGTAATATATTACTCCAACATATATTAGTGTATGGTTACATTAATAAAACATGTATCATTTCATTATTTAAGATAATCCTAGATGTAAATCTCATTTAAGAGATATAAAATCAGTTTATCTTGAAACCCTTTTACTTTACGTGCAGATACAGGTTCCTATTTTGGCAGTTGGTGTTTCATTTCTTGAGTCAAGAACAGGACTATTGGTGCCAAAATACCAGCTATCTGTAAACAAACATTTCGATGTTTATTGTTTGCCTGAACTATTTTAAAATTGCTTTATTTCTAAGACATTTTATAGTAAACAACTACGTCATACACATAATTACGTTATACAAGTTTATATTATAGTCAATTAAACCAAGTAAAACATAAACTATTAAAAAGAAAACTACTAGCTATATTGACTTGAAATTGATTATATTAGGTCAAGGGAAATTTAGTTCCCTAAAACATTAACCCTCGCGTGGTAGGTAAGGGGTTGGGGGGTACCTTTATACCTAATATTTTTTTAATCAAATTCAAAATCGAGTTCACTTTTTCAATTAACTCATTATATAAAGAAAAAGTGATAAACAACTGTTGAATAAAATGAACTCTTTATGAGTTATAGAGCATTCAATATTTAAATGTACACCCCGAAATTTCTTAATAATTTTATTGTTTTTTTATTGTGCCAAAAGTTTTTCACTTTTGTAAAAATGTATAAGAGCTTAGTTTCAAGCTGTATAATGTATCTATCATATTCTTTTCTTTCAATTCTATCACGAATATCCAAAGGCTAGATAGCATTTTTAAGATGGCGCTTATTTCAGTAAACAATAAATACTGTTCGCTTTGGTCATATCAAACAAAATTTGAGAAAAACTAAAATCAAGTATTTGTTTGCTATTTAGACACTGTATTGGCACTGTAGCTTTGCCAATAGGAATGTGGTTTTATAAAATAAAAATGCAACAGTATAAAGTTATGAATATATTCAAACACATCCTCAATAATTATTGGGCGTTTTTGTCTGATGTAAAAAACAAGGCCGCACATAAAAAATTTGTAAAATTTGAGTTTTTTAGAAACTGATTTCCTATTTTAAATTATATAACAAAATTATTTGATTTTTAAGAACGTTTATAATAACTAAACTTTTAGGGATTGATTTGCTTAACAGTTTACTTTTTATTTTAAATACGTTTTGTTGTATCTATACAAAGATATGAGTAATGGAATTAAATTATTGATGCATTTTATCCTTAAATTCTATGTTTTAACCTAAATATATTAAAAAGTTTTAATTTATTTAAAAGTACTAATATCTTTGAATGTTGAGTATAATTTTACCTTTCTAATTAGTCATTGTATGACAAAATACCTTTAACAGAACAACATTTAACGTTGAAAAGCTATTACATTAAAAGATCTGTTTTTACATTCCACGATTAGTAAATCCTTTTAAAATTATTTTTTAAATTTTATTTTATTTTTCAGTATAAAATTTATTATTTTAAAGTCAGTGGATAACAGTGTGATATTATATGATTAATCTTGACAATTTATAGCTATCAACAAGCATATTTTTATGGATGTGTACATGCTGTTTGTAATTATTTTTTATAGCAGTTCTGAAACAAATTGGAAATCCAAGATTTTCCATTCCCGACTTTGTTTTGTTTGTAATTTTTGTAGCTAAAATTATGATCAAGGATCCAGAAAACCCTTTATTAACTATTTTTAATAAAAGATTCAATTATGAATTTATTGAAATTTCCAACCAAGTCTTCGAAACAACCGCGGTTTATTCGCAGCCATTGAAAATCTATAAATATAGCCTATATTTAAAAGACTTTTAATTTGTACATATTTATCAACTACTTTTAACGTAAAATTTCTAAAACAGTTAAAACTAAGATGTTTCATCCACCACTTCAATGTATCAATATTTTGTTGCTGAAATCGTAATAAGCGACCTATGAAACCCCTGGTTAATTATTTTAAATGTAAAGTTATATAATTATAACTCTTATATAGTCATCATCCACTATCTATATTTTCTGAGATTTACCATCAATCCATTAGTAATTAGCAGCTTTTATAAGTACGTAAATATAAATAAAATACACATAAATGGATGTACAATTATTTTTGTACATTTTATTCGTAAAAATCATTATCACAATGATGGAAAAGTATATTTTTCCATCTGCAATTTTGTTTTACAATATTGTCTATATTAAAATCATAGTAAGCGATTTAAAAGCCCCCTTGGCACTAATTTTCATTTAAATACGTAATGTGTCTTCGGATTTATTCAAATTACTTACTGTTTTTGTTTACCTGTTGTTTACTATGTAATTGAACCGTTTCAGGCCTTTAAAACAAGTACAGCTAGTCACACAGCTAAGCTGGCACTTGACCGATCGATAGAAATTCGCTACTAACCTAGTTAAAAAACACTGCCTGCAGTCGTGCGGGTTGCATCAACTGACCGCGCGGTACGAGTGAAGGCGCTGGCGCTGGGATAAATAAAATAGGAATATCTTAATTCTAAGGATGTTTAACAATTTGTACTTTTTTAAATGAGTGCAAAAAATTTATTAATAATAATATAGAGCTTACCTATTTTTTCCGAAACGATTACCTTGACTGAATCTTCAAAGATCGAGTGAGAAATACTCAGCAAACTGTGATTATTAGCCGCTTTAATATTGAATGAATGGTCTAATTAACATCACAGACCCACTCAAACAATATTTATAGCTGCCTTTTGGCTTTTTTTGTTATTTCTTTTATTATCTATATTTACAATGTAATTACAATCATAAGGAAAATTAATATTTCAAAACTGTAACAATAAAACTAAACAATCACAAATAACAGTATCTTGGTTTCAGTTACGCTACAAACATATATTTACAGTACAATAATAATCACAATAAGCAAATATACATATAACGTGATATAAAACATTATTAAACCTAAAAAATTGCATATTTTGGCTTCTCTCACGATACGACATATAGGCCTATTTACAACACAATAATATTCAGCATAAAACAAAATTATAACAAAGGCAATAAACTTTCAAACCAGATTACAAATAACGAATATTTCATTTACAAAACAATTATAATCTCAATAAAAATTCTATAAATATACTGCAATAAAACATTATTAATCTTAAACAAACAAATAGGCTAGTAGGCTACCGGTAACATTGTTTTGGCTCCTGCCGCGTTACGATGTAAAGTATATATATGACGAAATCAAAATACAATCAAAACCTTATAAAACAATAAAGTTAAATACCATTTATTAAAAAGGCATTAAATTTTATAACAATCACAAGCAGTCTCTTTGCTACAGTCACGCTAATACAAGACATATATTTACATTTAATATAATAAATCATTTCTAAACTGAAAAGAAATAACATAGTTTTGGCTTGTGTCACGATACAATACATAAATTTACAAGTGCCGAACAAAATTAATTTACCTCAAAATATTAATCTGCCCCTTGATTCACTTTTAGTCCATCAAAGTTCCTCGACACCAGACATATCGCCGAGATCCTCGCTGGTTCCTTCGTCGTCGCTGCTGCTGTCCACATTTATTATAAATTGCTCCGTAATATCATCAATAGCTGGTTCTTTGGCGGCGTATTCGTCTTCCACTTTTTTTACGTGCTCACATCTTGATCTCCAATCGTCAGCAGTTATAGAAGCAAATTTTTCTTCGCATAACTTTTGCACATCGGCCAATTTAAAGGTGGTGTTGTGTGATGCGACATGGTTCTTTACTTCCGCCCAAATCATCTCGATTGGATTTAAATCCGGATGGTAAGGAGGAAGACGTAGTACACTGTGGCCTTGATTTTCCTTTTCTAGGATGTCGTCTAGGACGTATTTTACATGTCGGGGTTTATGTTCCTGGATGATTCTATAAAGTTGCGGTTTTAACATAGACAATTCGTAGGGGATATTTCGCTCAGCGAGCCACTTGATCATCTCTTCTTTTCTGCTATTGGAGTTTGGCGCTTTCTCAATTTATTTGTTGTGATAATTTGCGTTATCTATTACCAATACCGTTCGGGGCTGTATATTTGGTAACAACTGGTTAGTGACCCACTGAATGTAATTCGAATTGTTCATATTATCATGATAATCGCCGGTTTTCTTTCCTGCTTTCCACATAGCCAAAGCGTTGGGGACAAACCCTTGTTCCCCTTCAGCATGGACAATTATTAACCTTTCCCCCTTAGATACTGGAGTATGCAATACATTTTTAGATCCATCCGACCACATTTTACCCGACACATGATCCGTACATACATAGCTCTCATCCATGTATATAATAATGGGTCTACCCTCTAATCTGAGTTTTTTTATCGTCTGCAGATAAGTGATTCTTTTTTCTCTAATTTCTGTTTTTTCAATAAGTATTCTCCTGTTGTTTTGCGTTCTTTTCCAAGAAAAACCTAACTTTTTCAAAATTCTACGGACGCTCTCTTTACTTCCACTAAAATTTATTTTTTCCCTGAGTGAGTTTCGCAACAGTTTTGCAGTTGGAAGCCTTTTTTCTGTTATATAAAATTCGTATACTAACCTCCGGACAACACACTCGTCGAAATTGTCCAACCCGGTGATGGGCTTTTGTCTCTTTCTGTTTTTATTAGGCATTAAAAAATATTTGAATTCCTCTTCACTTACGTGAATCGCTTCCAACTCCTTGTTAATCCGTGAAATTGAACGTTGTGACACTCCCGTAGCTGCTGCAGTCCACTCTCGCGCCTTCTGGATGGGTACAGTCAATCCGTTGGCACTCTCTTCCCTCATAAATTTGTATACGTTCGACACTATTTCCCTACTTTGGCTTGTTAATACTTTGCCCCCAATCCCTACCTTAGATTTAAAGTCCGCCATATTAACACTTAAATTTTAGTCAATAACTAAAATTAGCACTCCAGCACAACACTCCACTAGCACATCTGACGACTGACTGATAAAAGCAGAGTGTTTAGGAATTCTAGAATGTTGTCATAACAGTACCGGCTACTATTACTCATCATGCGGGGGCACCAACCCCGTGAGTCAGCAGCGGAATGTTGGCAGAAAGGTCTTTACATGGCTTCCACCCTCCCCCCGCCTACACTGCCTACCCTGCCGCGCCTGGCCCCAAGTGCCAGCTTAACTGTGACTAGCTGTATATTTATGGTGTTCAGACTTTACTTTAACAAGTTGCAAAATGTTTTAAATAGATTTATCTACTTTCTTTTAATCCTAACTTTCCTAAAATGTTTTGTCTGGTTTCTTGCACTGTTTTTGTCTATTACAATCTAATGAATGATAATAAAAAGTAATACTGTTACATAAACAAAAATTTGAACATATCTTACCCGAGATACGAGCTTCAAGTTAACGTCAAAAAATCCAGCGGCAGAGAAAACAGTCTTGCGATGGAGTAAGGCCATGGAAAACTCCTCCAGCTAAAAATAAAATTGCATTATTTAGTTTACAGAAAATTCATCAAATTAATTGTATTATTATAAAAAGGAAAGCTCGCTAATATTATGAAACAATTATTAGAAAAAAATATTTAAAAGAATTACTATCAAACCAATGCATGGACGGTAATTATTTATACAATAGATTGATGTTAACATCTTACCTAATGCTGACAAATATATAAGAATTTTTAAATCTATATTTCAAAGAATCTCTAAATATTAGGAATAAAATCGCTCCTAAAAGTAGGGAACCTTTTCATTTACAAACGAACGTTAATATTATATACCCCAGAACCTTGGGACTACGAGGTTTTCAAGGGGCGCCAACTATAGTAGTGGGTCAAAACTTGAAGTAATTAAAAATTGCTAACTTCACGCTTTCAATCCAAGCGGAATTTTCAGGATAATAAATGTCAAGATAAACAGGTTATTCATTCATGTATATAAATTCATTCATTCATGTAAATAAATTCATTCATGTAAATAAATTCATTCATGTATATAGTATTAATATTTACCTATGTAAATTTAATATTGAAAATAGAGACAGTTTGATAAAAAGGTTTAAATTAAACGTAAATAATTCTGAGAATGTATCTTTAATTACTACAATTCATGATACGACAAAATCTCTTTACATAAAAAAATTAAATAAACAATTAAAAGAAAATGAAATGTTGTATATATTAATTTAAACAATCACTATGTCACATGGTGACTTATATATATATATACTTAAATGAAACTATTTGGTTCTATACCTTCAGGTTTTTTATTTAAATATGAGAAAAATACGTATAAAGTAAATTAAGTATTGAAAACAATATTCTAAGTAACCTGTTGAACAACATCGGGGGAATGTTGATCTTCGTCCAGCAGGTCATGCACCAGAAGAGCCATCCTTCCTGCCTGGAAACAATTTTGATGAATTAATACCACCAATTTAAATATATATTTAAGTTACATTTTTTTAAAAATATAAAATATAAATCTATATAAATAAGAAACGTTCATATAATGTTATATGTTTTATGTTTATTTTGCTAATAGTAAATAATCTGTAGGTTCAAGATTAAAAAATGTTATACCTTTTCCTGAACCGTTGATGATACTGATAAAATGACAAATAATTCCATAATTGTTGACAAGCAGATTGAACAAATCGTGAGATACCCAGAAAGGGTTGTAGGTTGAGTCAGAGCCATTGGGAGGATCGCTGACAGTATGACGACTGTGGACACAGTGTGAACAAAGAATGAGATTGAGAAAGCTGAATTAAGTTTCCTTGAAGCGTAGACCAGTTTCAAGTGTGCCTTGTTGAAATTCTTAACTTTCTCTGCAGTTACTGACCTTGTATCTTCATCCTCGTTGATAAACTTGCTCCTGCGCCATTCCCTGACACAGGACAACTCCCTAAAGCTGACATCAGGAGGTCGAGGAAGGAACACAGGCCATCGATTGTTAAGGTCATCAAAGTGCCAGTTAAGGAGATCAAACTTCTCTTCGATCAGGACCATAAGAACTCTTATTTTACAAACTGTACCTACAGTTACCAAGTTCTGAACTATTCCACCGAAAGCCCTGTAGTAATTACCTTTCAGAATTCGACCAAAAACCGACAACACTGATGGTGTGAATAGAGCAATAAGCCAAACTATTTGCGATTTTCGGGAGGGGCTTGGATCCTGTTTTATGTTCAATGCAAACAACGACCGTTGGATAGAATCCATGATCCTGCAGAATTTTATCAAGGACTCACTACTTGTGAAAGCAGAGATAATCAGAACTAAATGCTGGCTCATGGCTCCTATTATACAAGTCAGCGAGACAAAAGCAATGATCCCAGTAAACGTATTATACACACTAATTAGTTCATATATACAATAGCTGATATAAGTAGTGCCAAGGAAAATGCCATATATCTTGTTGGAAGTGGGTATATCAAGTCTCCACAAGGCTGAAGGACAGACTCCACAGGCCCTCAGGACGACCACCGTAGGTTGTAGGAGACTCACGGTGTCCTGGTTCATGGTGGTAGCCACAACTAACCACTGGACAGGACATTATCTAATAACCATTAGCAACGAAGAACACAAGAGGCCCTTGAGGTATCTGATAGAATGTTTAAAGTGGCATGTGAGCAAATAAAACTTCAATACATTACCAAACCATGTGACGAGTTGGCCTACTTTAGATCAATGATTCAGAGTTATTGATGATAAACTTTGATAATATAATTTGCATATTACATATTAATAATTTATGTATAAAAGATGTATTGGTATAATATAGTTCTTGGAAACTAATTCCCTATGGATTGATAACGACAATTAATAATTCAATAACATTTTGGTCTATCAGTTTTGCACAGTCCACTCACACAAATATTTTAGGAGTTAATCTTCTTTGTCTATAAAATGAATTTATAAATTTCCACTATATCAAATTGCAGAGAAACGTCATGTATAAGTTTGGTATTTTTTTTTTAAGTTTCTCTCATCAATTGTGTGAGTTATGAGTCAACCTGTAAATCTCTCAAAAAGTTTACATATATGCATCTTCCCCTCCAAACACACGTCACTGGCGTTCGCCATGACAAATAACTGCAGAGGCCCATCGTTTAAGTTAGCTGCAGAGTTCTTAAAATCATAAGTGATTGGTAAAGGGTTCTTGTTTAGGATCTTGTTTCTAGTACTTGGGACTAGATAGGTTCCTTATAGGATTTTTTGGACAGGCCTTCTTTAAACAAAACACAGGAAATAAGTGTCCTTTCTTAACCCTCCAGAGGGCGCACGTCGGTCTTTTAGACCGAAACTCACGATTTTCGTCATTACTGAAAAAGAAAGCAAGTGGAGACTCCCCCTCACAGATACTTGTCAGGGAGGGGGTGAGCTATAAAATGGTGGTGGTCGGGAGGGGTTAGTTCTTATCTGACCGGCACAGTGATAACAACAGCGGGAGTTCGGTCATTTCCACCGAAGCGCCCAACGACGTCTTTTTACGCGATCGGTCGTACAATGTACATGTATGGGAGGGTGAGTGGGTCAATACCAATGTACGTGTATGGGTGGGAGGGTGGGTCAATACCACAGCACGTGTATGGGAGGGAGGGTGAGTCAATACCACTGTACGTGTATGGGTGGGCTGGTGGGTCAGTACCACTGTACGTAAATGGGTGGGCGGGTGGGTCAGTACCACCGTACGTATATTGGTGGGCGGGTGGGTCACTACCACCGTACGTGTATGGGTGGGCGGGTGGGTCAGTACCACTGTACGTATATGGGTGGGTTAGTGGGTCAGTACCACTGTACATCAATACCACCGTACACATATGGGTAAGCGGGTGGGTCAATACCTCCTCCGTATGTGTATGGGTGGGTGGATGAGCCAATACCCGTACGCGTCTTTGTGTGACTTGTGAGGTGGCCGTACGCGTCTTTGTGTGGCTCCGAATGACGGAGAAGAAAGTGAAGATGATCAAGCCTAAGATCTGTGACAGTAGAATCTTTTTATCAAGAATCGTTTATCTTTTTAGTTACATAACCTTATTTTGTATTTTTTTAGGGTAATCTATGTTTTTATGTCAATAAACATTTCAGATACTATGTAATGTACTTATTTACCTTCATTTCCATCAAATCTCTGTTCTTTTTTAATAAAAAAGTTAATTCGGTCGAAAACACCGATGCACCCATTCGTGTCTCTAAAACCCATGCGCCCTCTGGAGGGTTAAATGCTAAAGACGGTCTTAATTTATCAAGTGAACACTTAATTAAGTGTTAACTAAGACTTATGTTTGGTTTTATAACAATTAAATCTTAGTAATTATAACTTACATGCAAAGTACTACTTACTTGTAAACTGTACTTTACTTTTCACTAAGGAAAACGATTATTTTCTAGGATATAAAAATTTGGCTATAAAAATTTTCTACAAATTTAAAGTAGTTGTTTGTAACACATATAGCCATTAGTTCTAATATACGATAAACGGATAATTTTGTTCTCTCTTTGAGATTATCCTTACTAACACTTTTGGAACAGGTACATATATAAATAAACTAATTACATCATAGCTGACTAGAATATCTTGACAATGAATCTGTATTTTGTATATTTTCTCAATACAGTCTTCTGAGTTTTTAATATAACTTGTAGAAATGCCAAATAAAGAATTTAGGATGGGTGACAAAAATGTTGATAATTGATATGTAGGTGAATCAATTGAACTTACTATGGGTTTTAGGAGAGTAAAATCTTTGTGAACTTTAGGAAGTCCATAAAGATGAGGTGGTTCAAAATATTGTGGACTTTTTTTTATGACAAGATGTTTTCTAAGTTTATTTTAAAAATCTATAAGATTAATTTTAATAGTTTTTTCAAATTTGGTTGTAGGATCTTGTTTCATTTGGGATTATTCACCAGAATTTATTAGTTGTTTAACTTTTTCATCATCTTCTTTATCTAAAATGACCGTAATTTTACCTTTATCTGCTGACAGAATTACTATAGATTCATCATATAGAAGAGATTATATAGCATTTAGTTTAGATTCTACCAAAATAGTTAGTACAGTGACTGACTTTAATACAACTTGCTGATAATGTTTCACCTTAAGTTTATAAGTATATCTATCATCAAATAACTAGTTATAGCCTCATTTACGTGTATCCGATCATTTAAAAAGTTGCTTTAGCTTTCACAAATAAAAATAATATGTTTATAATATTCATTTTAGAACTAATAATGATCGGAATTAATGTTATCAAAATGAAATCACTTAATTATTATCCATCGTTCCCAGGTGAGGCCGAAGCCCAAATCTCACTAACGAGAGCAGCGAGTGATGGGGATGGCGAGCGAAGGCGTTCCCTTACATCCAACATTACAAATAAGAAGAAAGAAGAAATAGTGCTATACAATAAACACTGGGAATGGAACAAGAATTGATAAATGTATTGAATATTTTATATCGTTTATTGGAGCAATTTAATGCAGTTATTATAATACATAGCCTAATCTTAGCAGTTTTATATCCAGTACAAATAACATTCTAATACTATTTCAGTGCCAACTACTAGTTGTATTGTCGCTTAGTAACATTTACTAAACACTTGTTCTAATCTAACCTCTCACATAATCTATTTTAGTCAATGATGTACATAAACACAACTGTATAACACATTATAAGCTTTGAAATACATAAAAAACTATTAGACATCACAAACTCGAACAGTAAATCTTCAATATTATTAATCAAACTATAAAAATTTAATTATTTTCTAATGCAAAAAATAAAACTTAACCAAAATACTATTTCCAGGAAGTTAGCTAACCATAGCCCACTAAAAGTAGCCAGTAAAAAACTAAAAATAAAGAAGATTCACTGAGTCTAGTCTTGTTGTTGTTTACTGAGAAGTAATATGAAATATTATTGGTCCTTGACTTATAACTAAGATTGAATGTTAAGAAAAACTGAAGAAATTTATGTAACAAACAAAATATAAATTTTCCAAAGTTTACATTTTTTACACATTAAACTATAAGAGTATTACATTAAATGTATCTAAAATTTAATGAAAGTCCTCTTTCAGGCAACTTATATCATTAAAATTAAATGTCCAGTTTTTAACTCCATGTAAGAAAAATATTCTTTACGTAAATGATCTCTATAACTTTGGTTAGTAATGGTTATAATATTTAGGACAACCATATGTTTAACACTTGATCACTCGCGCTAGTAGATTGAATCTATCTTTTTTAGTTTCTCTGAAGAACATTTTTTAAATTATAATTTTATATGCCTGAGTGTTTAAAAATGATCTCTATAATATCAACCTGCCTGAGTAGTTGGGGAAGATTAGTGTAGTTGGGAGGGGGGGGGGTTATTAGTGGAGGGAGAAGTGGCGCGACTCCGCTTTCTCGCATAACTGTCAGTTCGGTGTTTTTAAGTTGTGTTTGTAAATTAATAAGTTGAAAATTAAAATAAAACATTATGTGTGTGATTTAATATGTGTTAATAATTTATTTATCTCCTTTTCTATACGTTTGTACAACATATTCTTTGAATATTAAGATAGTGTCAAAAGTTTGGAGCGCCCATCGGCGCGAGCGATCCCGGTTTAAAAGATTCTTTTGTTTCTAATGCTCTAATAAAGATGACGCCGTACGCATATTACTACTTCTTTCAAAATATGATTTTAAAACTTAATAAACATAAATATATTGTTGTCAGAGTCTAGTTCGTTTTGGAAAGATAGGAAATTATTTTTTTTTTCTTTTTAATTTCTTGAAAACTATTCTCAAATATAAATTTAATTTTAGTCCTGTTTACCCAAGTGAAATGACGCCTTATAGATTTTATCAAATATAAGAACAGACAATTATAGTAATTCATACAAATTACAAAGTAATATTTATCCTGTTTTTATGGTATATAAAGTTATTTGAAAAAGTTAATTAAAAAGTGGTCTTATTTCTGATTATTTATAGTAAATTATTTTGTTATTCTTTGTATACAATTTTAAAATTATAGCAGCCTTCGTTTTAAATTACCAAGTAAATAGTGCCAGTGCATGTATAATAATACCATAGTGTAGAAGTATACATAATAAAATATTTGTTAATAATATGAATTGATGCATATATAGGGTAGGAAAAAATATGGAAGCGCTTTCCGACAGCGTTATTTTGTCCATAGATAATTTGATAACTTAATTTTGTAATAATTGTGTTTGGTAAAGTATAATTTTTTTTGAGAATAATTTTTAATACCGTTAAAAAGTGGAGAATTAATATTGTTTAAATTAGTTACTTAGAAAATCAAATGACCACTAATCTGGAAAGGATAAATCTTTCGAATTCCAGTTTGTGGCAATTAATTTCTCATGAATAGACCTTTTATTTGATACCAAACTCGACCTAGGCTTAAGTTAAATATTTTCGTTCAACTGCTCGTGGTCCGTCCCCCTGAAAATATGAAATATCACTAATGCCGTCAAAAAGTATGTTCTTTGTAACCAAGATCATATACAAGACTTCACTTTATAAGTGAAGTCATAGAAAAGGTGTGAAAGCGTTTCCATATATTGTCGCACCCTGTTTTTGTATACATACATTTGTGTATGGTTACGTTTATAAAACATGTATCATTTCATTACTTAAGATAATCCTAGGTGTAAATCTCATTTAAGAGATATAAAATCAGTTTATCTTGAAACCCTTTTACTTTACGTGCAGATACAGGTTCCTATTTTGGCAGGTGTTGTTTCATTGTCTGAGTCAAGAACAGGACTATTGGTGCCAAAATACCAGCTATCTGTAAACAAACGTTTCGATGTTTATTGTTTGCCTGAACTATTTTAAAATTGCGTTATTTATAAGACATTTTATAGTAAACAACTTATCAAATGTGCAGCAATAAATTGTAACCTTTGTACAAAATGAAAATTTTTAATTTGGGGCAGTTAAACAAATTAAGTTATAAATTTATATGGTCAAAGTAATAAGAATCAAAACAGT
The DNA here is from genome assembly GCA_035578905.1 of Stictocephala bisonia. NCBI lineage: Eukaryota > Metazoa > Arthropoda > Insecta > Hemiptera > Membracidae > Stictocephala > Stictocephala bisonia. The sequence continues at coordinate 1,609 of JAQJVL010001086.1, read as the reverse complement.
AGACATAAAGGGACAGTTTGAGACCCACTCTCGGGCATCTTCGGCTCTCGGATTCAAGATGGCGGCCACCTTCGGGCATCTTCGGGTCACGTGACCCAGTCCTACCAACCCCCGTGGGAATTTTCCCTTCCAAAATTTCCCTCCAGATTCCCAAATTTCCCTCACATTTCCCACATCATACTATATAAAATGCATTTTTTTCAAGATGGCGGCATTTCCCTTGTTATACTATATAAAATACACTCCTAATCTTTTCCCCGTTATACTATATAAAATGTAAAAAGATGACGACCTTTTATATATGTACTATAATAAATGCTTTCGATTATTACCGTCGGCTACCTTCGTACGCTCTTAGCCTACGATATACGCGTCGGCTGCTGGTCTGGCGCGCATGTGCGGGGACTTGTGCTCGGTGGATTATTTCTTATATACATTATAACAAATGCGCACCTGGTGACAAAGTCCCTGGTGGTAATTCCCCTTCCCAAATTTCCCTCAAATTCCCTCGTTATACTATTTAAAATACACTCCTAACCTTTCCCATGTTATACTATATAAAATGCACTTTTCCCCAAGATGGCAGCCTTTCCCACCTTATAATATATAAAATGCTTTCGGGTACTTCCAGCGACTGTCGGCTACCTTCGTACGCTCTTAGCCTACGATGCACACGCCGTCTGCTGGTCTGGCGCACACCCAAATGCTACGCTCTGATTGGTTGCCTCCCTACTTTACAAGTAATCTTTCTCACACGCACTGTTAGCCTACCTATTTAAATTAATTTTTCTCAAATTTTAACAAATACACTGTTAACATGTGCTCATACCTTCGGGTACTCCCACTCATCTACGGCTTCCTTTAACAAACATTGTTACCTACATACTTCCGTTAAAAATATCTAATCACGGTTGGGTACATACTTAACACTCTAGGCAACCCACAATACATTGTTAACTTTAGGGTCCTTCTACCCCCTCCCATCTACTTCCGGTTAAATTCGTATCAAACACACCCGACATCCTCTAAACTTAACACGCTAGCTGAACACTCTTACCCTAGAGCCCTCATGCCTACCGGACTATCCAACCTAAATTACTTTAACTGTACTTACAAAGTCTACTGGTGGCCGGGCTTTACCACATCCGCTTCCGTTATTGGTCACAAGCTTCACATCTTAGTATAATATGTTTTCTTTCATTAACTATCATCATGTACTATAACAATTTCCTATTTTCGTCCACCTTTGCATGTGTGTACATGGTACCTAGGTTACATTACTTACTTTCAGTCACTTTTATTACAAATTCTGTAGACTCCTCCTTACCTCACTTCCTATCCACGTTCCTATCCAGAACCCATCAGTCCCCCTACATAACGAAACTAGCACACCCACCTTCACTTCTTATACTCAAAAATTCCTTCCTTTGTACTATAGCGACACTCAAGGACTAATTCACTACCATTTCACAATCTGTATCTCACTGCCTCTGCTCGATGCACTGGCAGTCCAATAGTTCTCGCGCACTTTTCTTATCGAAACCACTTCCGTTACCACAAACATTGTTTTACATCTCGTGTCTTGCACAATCTCTTTATATACGAACAC